>JARYGA010060401.1:21755-46361 GCA_030545235.1 Helianthus tuberosus | reverse complement strand
CATTTCTTCTCTGACTGATTTTCTTAACAAAAGTTTCTTTTCGAGCATTTTTTCGGTGGTGAATGCAGGGGTATTTAGGGAACAAGAAATTCCAGCTACGAAAGCTAGTTCCTCGTTGACAGAAAGTGGAACTACAGAGGGCACGTGTTTAAATTTAATATTTTCTTCTTCACACCAATCTAGCCATTGCTTAGATTGTGATTCGGAGAGAAATGCTAATGTTTTAACGCGATTCAGAACGAGCTTAGATCGGTCAAAATATTCCCGTCGGTTTTCCATGATCCACCAAACAAGTTGTCGTGTTCCCGCCATTGAATGGTCAAGATACTGTTCTGTAATCATTTAACAATTATTAATACTTAAAACTTCATGATTTAAGGCAATATGAAAAAGAGGTCTTACCAATCCATGATGCACAAACAGCTGAACCTGCTATAACAACATCTGCTTTCGAGGCCGCTTTGAAACTGAGTTTATCTTTATCTTCAAGAACTTTAATTCCTTTTCTAGAAAGTTCCGGAAGCAATCCACCTCTTCTGCTAAGAGCAACTACAGAAATTGTGGCTCCACAACTCAAAAGCTCTGAAGCCAACTCCATCATCGAAAGTGGAGCTCCGGTCATTGAAAGCTCATGAAATATCAAAACAATTTTTCTTGACCAAACAAGCCGAGCAAATTGACTTCCTCTATCACATGTTCCGGATCTCTTCGCAGGACTCCATTCCAAAACCTGGTCTTCAATCGAACCAAACGGGCCGACAAGCATCCCGTAAGTCGAATTCGTTTGAGGAATTTCTTCTTCTTGAACTTCAACTTCATTACTGTTTTCAGTTTGTGAAACCTTTTTCTTGTTACCACGTTTTGAACGAGAACTAGACCTACGTCTTGATCTTTTGCTCGTTTTTTTCACTGATAAAATCCTATGCGATACACGACTGTCATTACCTTGCATGACCATATCGATCTTCTTCACATCAGACTGATTGACACTGATCTTAACCTCATCCGTCAATGCATCATTACTCACACTCAAATCCGAACTTCCATCACTTTTCTCTATCTCATCAATTCCGCCAAAAATACCTTCATTATTATCACCATGAGCCCACCTTGACTGGATATAGAATCCAGCATAAGCCCAAAGAGTGATCAAAAGCAACCAAAGTACTATCCTGTTGCTTCTGAAACAATCAGTATTAAATCCATTGCTCCTCCCATCTCTTCTAGGAGTCCGACTCGAGCTTAATCTTCTAAACGACGGAGAACCTCTAGGCGTCGATTTACCAGATAATACGGATTTTAAAACCGGCCGTGACGATTGTCTCCCTGAGCTCCTACTATATTCATCCATATTCCCTTTCAATTGACTTCAAGCAACATAATATCATAGCACATAATTCCTCAGATTATGATAATGCATGTCCAAATCCAACGCTATTGATATTAGTGATTAAGTACAGTTCGAGAGCTTCGAGAAATCACTCTTACACAGATCCTAAAGCTGCATCCTACACAATTGGATACACATTAATTTGCTTGCAGATTCAGATATTCTCAGAATACAACTTATAAATCTATAACTGCAGCATCTCATCTCAAATTTGAAATACTTCTAAAATAATAGTGGAATGATTAATGAACACTATATATCATAGCATATCATTCAGTGACTCAACACATATCCTAAAGTTGCATCCTACACAATTGAATACACATGAATTTGCTTACAGATTCAATTGTTTTAAAAACACAACTTATTAATCAACAACTGCAGCATCTAAATTCTAATCTCAAATTTGAAACATAATCAAAATAACAGTGAAATTAGAGTTGACTAATGAATGATTATCAACTCTCCTTTGAATCTACACAATTTAATACACATCGACTTGCTTACAGTTTCAGTAGTTTATAAAAACACAACTTATAAACTAATAACTGCAGCATCAAGTCTAATCTCAAATTTGAAACATAATCAAAATAACAGTGAAATTAGAGTTAACCGATGAATGATTATCAACTTGCATTTGAATACACATCAATTTGCTTACAGATTCAATAGTTATAAAAACACAACTTATTAATCAACAACTGCAGCATCTCATCTAATCTAATCTCAAATTTGAAATATAATTAAAACAATAACAGTGAAATTAGAGTTGACTAATGAATGATTATCAACTCGCACTTAAATCTACAAAACAAATCCACATCGTAATCTGTAAAACGTAATATTCAATAAAATAAACAGAAATTCGATTTCAGTTGTAACGGACCGTTGAAATTGCAGACAGATCGAGAAAACGACCGGTGAAGCTGAGCAAGTAGATCCTCACAACTAGCACCTGATCAATCTGTGCAAATTGCTCTTTGTTCTGCAGATCGATAGTTGAACAATGTCAGTTCAATCGCCTGCCGACGAATTTCAGAAGCTGAAAACGGTGAAAACGACGGTTATGGAGGTATTCGCAGCAGTGTGTGTCGGTGTGAGTTTTGTGTGTGTGTAAAGTAGTTGAAGAGCAGTAGTCTGCAATGGCGATTTTGTGTATGACAGTGTCTGAAAGTGAGTAGATATCAGAGCGGTAGCACGTGCGTCGCACGCCTGTTGACGGAACAAGAAGATGGGGGAACTTTAGCAATAATCTACAAGTTTTTCAAGTGGTATATATAACCCTTGTACTTTTATGTTAATATCTAAAACCCCTTCTAGTTTAACATCGTTTCTTGAGTCGTCTTGTTTTTAAGGGAATGTAAGAAAAAGAAGAGTAAATTACTATTTTAGTCATTGTGTTTTAGTGGTTTTAGTCACTTAAGTATAAAATTAAAAAAAGTTTAACGCCCTGACTCTCTAACCTTTCATTTTATAATGGTTTGAGTCCATGTGTTTTAGTGGTTTTAACCACTTGAGTCCAAAATCAAAAGTACAAGTGTTAAAAGTTGGACTCAAAATGTTATAAAATGAGTTGTTTGGGACCCGGGGCGTTAAACTTATTGATTTTGGACTCAAGTGGTTAAAACCGCTAAAACACAGAGACTTAAAAAGTAATTTACTCGACAAAGAAAGTAGGAAATACAAAAAAAAAATGTTATGTTTTTTGAGGTTCTATTAACTATTAAGGGTGAACATTTGACATGGAGTGGTTAGGTTCAGTTATCGTTTTATCGTCTTATACAGTATCGTAACCAGACACATTGATTATTAGAAAATCAAAACCAATCGGTTAAAGTTTTTTTTTTCAAAGATAGAGTTGTTTTTTTTTTGTTAAATTCATCAACCAAAAATTGAAGTTCCGATAACCTTTTCAATTAATTGTTGATTAAGTCTATTGAATTGGAAGAAAGTGAGCTAGTGGTAATGCTTAGACCCTCCTTTCCAAAATAAGAAAACATAAGGGTTGTCATTTATGCCACTAAATTAGCTCTTTTATTGCAAAAAAAAAAAAAAAAAAAAGATTTAGGTATAGAGCATTCTAATGTGAGTTTAGATGTAAAAATAATCTCCAGTCTTTAATATTAGACATCAAATATATTAGTGAGTATCAAGAGGCTATCAAGTGTTGATTTACAAAAAAATAATTTCGTAATTAGTGATGGATCCAGAGATCTTTACGAGAATATCAAATATAAATTGTATAAAACGTAGTAAACAATGATAAATGACATGAAATATAACTAGTATTGATAAACTTATTAAATACAAAAGAAAATTTACATCCTATACTTCTTAATAGTTTTTACTTTTTCATACCTCATAATAGAATATAATCAACACAAACACATTATCTTAGTTGTAAAGAAATAAATAACTAACAATACTTTACTTTAACAAAAAGAACAATACTTTACTTAGCTATGACAAATTTTATAATTAACATAACAGTTTTAAATACGTAATTATCTTACTTTTACTTTAATAGTAGAAAGAAATGTTGATGATACTTGAGACACACTAACATAAGACGACGAAGATGGCTACATAAACAATCTCGAAAGTAGTACCTCTTAACTAAGCATCTCTGAATTGTAAATTTAATAATGTTAACTTAGTAAAAGTAAGTCAAATGTGTTATTAATGCAGTGTTTATTTTATGTGCTTCTGTTATTCTGTAATTTCTTTAATGAAATAACTGCTTAAACTACGTTAAATCTGTCTTCGGCTGGGTTCGAATCTTTAACCTTAAGAGGAGCATCACTTTAACTGCAATGACTTTGTCAATTGAACCTAACCCCCACCCAAACATACATCTATTAGCGTATATTTTTAAACGTTACGACATATATATGGATGCCGAATATAGAGCTAATAATTGTTAGCTCAAGAGATTGTAAGCTTAAGTCAATTTCACTAAGGTGTCTTTAAGGATCAGATCAATCAACCATTTACGCTGATAAACAAGCAATGATGATGCCTAAAGCTTATGGCACTTCAATTATATTGTTTTCATGACTTTTGTGCATGACTAAACTAATTTTCAACCGAAATGAAAGCACACCAATATTTTTATGAAAAGACAACATAACTACCCTTTTACGCAAAGATGGCAACATCTCATAAAAAGACACGTGGGTTATATACATATAATTTGATCTCGATTTCATCGATTCAATTACATTCAAACACTTACAAATTTCCAAGGTTGTTTTCATCGATTCAATTACATTCAAACACTTACAAATTTCCAAGGTTGTGGCGTGTACAACTAGAGGAGCGGGGAACATCACGTCGCTCCCCCCTTCCCTGTGCAATGTCAGGCCCCGGGGTGAGCTTTCGACCTCCCCGTTCCATTCTTCCTCTCTCTCTCTCTCTCCTCTTTATTTAATTTTAAAATAGTATAAAAAGAACGCATATCAGGGATGGATATAACATAAGTTCAGGGATAGAGGTGAGAGATGGAGGAAATGGTGATATGACGTTAAAACAACGATCAAAGAAGAATATAACGCATAGCCTAAGAAGTCTATTCTTTTCAACACTATAACGTTTTTTTAATCAGATTTTGTGTAACTTGAGTCTTATGAAAAGTGTAATTAACACAATAAAGTTTTATTTAAACTTTAATCAGCTATAAATAACTAAAACAACGTTATGTTATATTTTTTATTTGAATATATGTATCGAGTCTAATTCAACCCCAACTTCAAGGTCCAACTCTTTAGTTAAGTGGAGGAAAACGCTAGCAATCGAAGAGGCTGACGAAGAGGCAAACTTGAAACAAGATTTGTTAGAGTTGGATGCTTTAGTTGAAGAGCGGGATTTGACGGAATCCGAGGAGTGGGTTCATACAGAGGCGACTAAAAAGTTAAAAGAATTGGAGGAATGTAAAGCTAGGGACCTTCGGCAAAAAGCGCGAGTTCGATGGGCTAAGGATGGCGATGAGAATACGAGCTTTTTTCATGGTATGGTGAATAAAAGAAAGGTGTCTAATAATATTCCAGGGTTAACGGTTAATGGGACGTGGGTTTTTAAGCCTTCAGAGGTTAAAAAGAAGTCTTTCAATTCTTCAAAAGTCGTTTCGTGGAGGATATAGAACAGCGGCCGCATTTAGAGTGTTATGGGATAAAACAATTAAATGATGAAGATGTAGATATGCTTGCGCAATCTTTTTCAGAAAAAGAGAAAAGATGCGGTGTTTGAATGTGGCGGAGATAAAGCTCCGGGTCCGGATGGGTTTAATTTTCGGTTTGTAAAACGATTTTGGAGTTTGTTCGCTTCTGATTTTGTGAGGTTGATGAATTATTTCGCTGAGACCGGAAAGATTAATCGTGGTGTTGGTTCGTCTTTCATTACTTTAATCCCTAAAGTTAATGATCCGGTGCATCTTGGTGAATATCGTACTATTACTCTCATTGGAATTATTAGTAAGGTAATTTCTAAAGTTCTTGCCAATAGAATTAAAATGGTGATGGGTAAAGTTATTCATGAAACACAATCTGCGTTTTTGTCGGGAAGATATATTTTGGACGGGCCGTTGATTATTAGTGAAATTCTCTCTTGGGCGAAACGA
The DNA here is from genome assembly GCA_030545235.1 of Helianthus tuberosus. Classification (NCBI taxonomy): domain Eukaryota; kingdom Viridiplantae; phylum Streptophyta; class Magnoliopsida; order Asterales; family Asteraceae; genus Helianthus; species Helianthus tuberosus. Next base: position 40,356 of record JARYGA010060401.1, on the reverse strand, counting down.
ATGGGTAAAGAGCTATTTTTATTTAAAATAGATTTCGAAAAGGCATATGACAATGTGAACTAGGATTTTTTGATCTCGGTTATGCGGCAGATGAGGTTTCCCGAGGTGTGGTGTAAGTGGATTAAAGGGATTTTATCTTCGGCCCGGTCTTCGGTTCTGGTTAATGGAGCGCCTACTTTCGAGTTTGCTTGCGAGAAGGGTCTTAGGCAAGGAGATCCTATTTCGCCATTTCTTTTTGTTATTGTCATGGAGGCGTTGTCTTGTATGATTCGGAAGGCGTGTGATAGTGGGGTTTTTGACGGGGTTCGGCTTCCTAATGATGGTCCTTTGGTTTCTCATTTGCTCTACGCGGACGATGCAATGGTCATGGGCGAGTGGTCTCAGTTTAACTTTAAGGCGTTGAAGAAGATTTTACGTATTTTTCATTTATGTTCCGGGCTCCGTATAAACATTCAAAAGTCTAGTTTATTCGGTGTGGGGAAAACGATGGAGGAGGTTGAGGTAAAGGCGAATGGGTTGGGGTGTAGGCCGGGAATTATCCCGTTTAAATATTTGGGAATTCAAGTTGGTGCTAACATGAATCGCATTAATAATTGGGAACCGGTTGTTGAAGTGTTTAAAAACCGATTATCTAGGTGGAAGGCTAATGTTTTATCTATGGGTGGTAGAGTGGTGCTTATCAAATCGGTGCTAGAGAGCCTCCCTTCGTATTATTTCTCTTTATATAAAGCGCCGGTGACTATTATTAATAAACTTGAAAGTATTATTAGGCGTTTTCTTTGGGGTGGTGACGAACATAGGAATAAAGTGCATTGGGTCGCTTGGGAGGTTGTTACGAAGGCTAAAAGTGAAGGCGGCTTGGGTATAAACAAACTTGAGGATTGTAATAATGCTTTGATGCTTAAATGGTTATGGCGTTACCGGTTAGAATATGATGCGTTATGGAGAAAGGTGGTCGATGCAGTTCATGGCTCGAATAGAAGATGGGAAATGTTTTATTGCAATAAAAGATTTTCCGGTACTTGGAGCAAAATTGTTATGTGCGGGTCTCGTTTGAAAGCACAACATAACTACTTTGTGAATATGATCCGAGGTTCGGTCGGTAATGGTAATTCGGTTAGATTTTGGATTGATCCATGGATTGAAAATGAACCGCTAAAGAACGTGTATCCTTCTTTGTTTCGGTTAGAATTAAAAAAATGGTGTTCGGTGGCCGATCGGCTTGGTATGGAAAATAACCGTACTGTGATGAATTGGAACTGGAGGGTGTACCCGTCCTCTGATGTCGAGATTCATGAGCTGATTGGGCTTCAAAGAAGGTTTGAGAATATAAGGCTTAATGATAATGAAGATAGTTGGCTTTGGAATGGGGAGGTAGACAAAGATTTTTCGGTTTGCGAGGTTCGGAAATGGATTAAAGGCGATGTAGCAAGGGATACTCTTGGTTGTTACAAATGGTGTAAATGGGTCCCAAATAAATGTAATGTTTTTATGTGGCGCGCTCAAATGGATAGGATCCCGACAAAGATGGCTCTTAGGAGAAGAACCATTATGGTGGGAGATAACTTATGTGCTTTATGTGGCGATTCGGATGAAAACTCGGATCATTTGTTTTCAGCGTGTAGCGTGTCAAGTGGAGTTTGGCTCGGTATTTCTTCTTGGTGTAATATTTCGCCTCTCTTTTTGTTTTCAGTAAAAGATGTGGGGCGGATAGTGGAGTCGATGGGCGATTCGGATTTGAAGAAAGAGATAATTTATGGTATTCTTATTGTTACATGTTGGCGTATTTAGAAGGCTAGGAATGAGAAGGTTTTCTCTAGTGTCAACCCGAACGTGGTCCAAATGATTTCCGATATAAAATCTTTGGGGTATCTTTGGTATAGGAATAGAAAAAAGAAGGGCACGGTGGATTGGATAGATTTAGGGCTGTAAACGAACTGAACGTTCAGCGAACAGTTCGTGAACCGTTCGGCGGGAAGTTCGTTTATGCTTGTTCGTTTAATAATTGAACGAACATGAACAGGAATTTTCGTTCGATTAGTTAAATGAACGAACACGAACAAAGGTCTCGTTCGTTCAATTGTGTTCGTGAACGTTCGGTAAGGTGTTCATGAACGGTTGTTCATTTAGAATCATTCATGTCTGTTTGTTTATGTTGTTCATGAATGAGTTTTGTACATTTATTTATTTTATTTAAACATTTATTCTTTAATTTGATACCCTAATAATATTCTCACCTTGTTTTTGCACAGTTTCCCCTTCTTCCTCATTATTCACATCAATGAATACACTAACATCTGTTCAACTATTAGTTATTTAAGCACTCGCACTGCTCCTTCGGCCATACATTTCTAGCATCCACCGTCTACGTTGATTTTATGTGTGTTCGTGAACCGTTCGTGAACACGTTCATATCCTTAATGAACGAGCACGAACATAAAATCTCGTTCGGTAAGTGTTCATGAACCGTTCGTGAACACATTATTTCCTTAACGAACGAACATGAACAAGACCTTGTTCGTGTTCGTTCGGTTCGTTTACAGCCCTAGATAGATTGGTGTAAGTTTTCTTGTATATGATGTAATTTTGTTCTAGGCGGTTTTTCCTCCTTGGAGATTCTGCCGGTTTTGTGTTTTATTGAAGTTCGCCTTTCAAAAAAAAAGTTATTTAGTTATGTTCTATTTTATTAAATATTTATTTCATTGTATAGGGGAAAAAATATGTTTTTGCACTACACATTTTATCTATTATTCATGTTACATTTATCTTTTACAACACAAAATCAAGATAACATTAACAACCCAACCTCCTCTTTTTTTAAGGGCAAGAAACAACGTGTCAATCACCGTGACACCGGGTGTTGTGGCTAAGGTCGACTACTCGACCGCTGCCAGCCCCTTGGCTCTCTCAGATGCGCGAAAACCCGACCTCCACCCACCCGAAGGCACGACAGTGGAATAATCGGTAAAACCTCGCATTCTATCCAAGACGAACTGACACCACCCGTATTCGCCCTTCACCTAGATGCCACAGAAAATAATGGGGATGGTGGGAGTCGAACCTGGATCACAAGGAGAACACCAAGTCTTTCAACAAGTAGTCCACCACTACCTATTGACAACAACCCAACCTCCTAATTTTTTTTATGTCTATAACTTGAAAATTTTCATTGAAGTTATTCATTATATATTTGTCCTTATGTCCTCAGGGGCGCAGCTCAGTGGCTAGAGTGGGGGAAGTTTGCTCTCCATAAGGCGGCGGTTCGAATCCCGGGCCTACCCTGCTCTACCCATTTGAGTTAGCTCCTGCCCTCTCGCCTCTAAACGTTAGTCTCTGACGCGGGAGGTCGCTGCAAAACAGTCGAGGGGGACGCCCCCCACATCACCGGGACAGTGGTGGCGGGCCGGCTAACGTGACCGGTCTTCACGTTTTGCTCTCCATATATTTGTCCTTACATTTAGTGTGGTAATAAATACATTTGATCGTATTAAATACAATAAAACCAAATTAGAATAGTTTTCTTTTTCATTAACAACTCTATAAAAACATGCGTGTTACATTAATGTTAGGATTATTTTTATATTTCAAGAATTACTTCGTAAGAAAAGTAATTTAGATTTACTGTAGGTAGTAGGTAAAGACTAGTAGAAAATAGATTTTTACTGATAAATAAGGGGTAGGCTAAATGTACCCCCTCTTGTTACTTTTTATATCCCATTTCCATAAAATCACATTAAAACTTGTCGTATTTACCCCCTATGCAAATCATCATTTTAAAAAAATATTCTTTTTTGTTACAAAACAAATTCAAAAGTGTAAAAAAATATTACAGACGTTTTTTTTAAATATATTTTTTTAATTTTTATTTAAATCATATTTTTTTAAAACTTTTCATATATTGTTTCTAAAGACACTTTCTCAAATAATATTTTGATTATGTTTTTTTATTGAACATCTTTACAAATAAATAATAACATTTTTCTTATACAAATAATAAAAGAAGTTTTGAACTTCTTTTTGAAAAAAATCTATATTAGACAGACCGTGGGGTATGGTGGGGCTTGGGTTGGGGGCATGAGTTGACACGTGGAGTTCGAGCCCTCCCGCCGCCTAGTGACGTGTCCGTGGGGTATGGAGGGGCGTGTGTGCACCTAGTGGGTTGGCGGTAGACAGCGAATAGGAGATCGCCACATCGGATCTCAAGCCCGCCCCACGCCCGGCTTCAAACCCAAGCCCCATACCCCACAGTCTTATGTTTTTTCCTCGTCTAGTTTGTATTTTAAAGGTCTTACTTTTATGATTTTTAATACTTTAGACGTGTTTATAAAATAATAAACAAATTTTATTTATCAAAAAAGTAAAAAAGTTTTTCTTTTAACATAGCGTTTACAGCCCTAGCACATATTAATCATTCAAACCATCTATGTAAGTGAACAAATAAACAATAGGTACTAAAATTATTTTATCAAACTATAAATTAACAATTTATATAAATTCAAATTTAATTAGTGTAAAGAGTATGTTATAAACGAGTTAAAACCAGTTTAAGACTTCGATCGAAGTGAACACTTTTCTAAAGCAAAACAAATGGATAGGGTTGATTCACAAATATTTTTCTCTTCTTCATTTAAAAAATATATTAAACTGATTGATTTCAAAAATGTATGTGAATTTTTTTGTATTATTGTTTATACAGACTCAATGAGATACTGATCGGAGTGTCGCGCCCCGGTCAAATATAATATTTATATACCCAAATTACCCTTAACAATACGTTAGTGGTAATAAGGGTTGTGATTGAAGGTGATGACGGTTGATGATTATGTAGGTCCCAAAATAAAAATAAAAAAACATTTTAAACTATTAAAAATAATAAATATATGACATTTAAAATACACACTAGACGAGGAAAAAAATATAATGTAGACTTTCTTCAAAAATAAAATTCAAAACTTTTTTATTATTGTTTTTATATGAAAAACGTTATTAGTAATTTGTAAAGATGTTCAATAAAAGAAAACATAATCAAAATACTATTTGAGAAAGTGTAAATAATATCTGAAAACTTTTTTTTAATATGGTTTTTTAAATAAACATAAAAAACAAACATTTAAAAAAAACGTCACAAAAAAGAATACTTTTAAAAAAATATGACTTGTTTAGGGGGTAAATATGACAAGTTTAAATGTGATTTTATGGAAAGGGGGTATAAAAAGTAACAAGAGGTGGTACATTTAGTAGCCCCCATAAATAATACAAAATCATAAATACAAGAAAAAGACTATATTTTTAATCTTCGTAGGTGACTATTATGCCGTCGATCCGTCAGTGACACGTTATCAGTGATCCTTCAGTAATACCCATCGGTGTTCCGCCGATGCCTATTACGTCGGCGATTTGTCAGTAAATTGATCTACGATGATAAGTTGTTGATCCGCCAAAAGTTGTTACAGTTTACACATGTCCGATTTTCTCATATAGCATCCACAACATCATATTTTGTACCCAACCAATTGAATGCTTTCGCATTAATATTTCATATGCTACATTAAACGATTCCTATATTAATAGGTGGAATTAAACCCATTTAACAAAATTAAGGAACTATACTTCCTCTCTATATAAAAGTAGAAAGATTGAGAGTTCAAACAAAAGTTTGAGAATGAAAATGGACGGCAAGAAGAAGATGACGATGATGTGCTTGATCATGATGATGGTCATGGGGATGGTGGTAGGGCAGGGTGGTACTGGTACCGGTGGTACTGGTGCTGGTACTGCTCCCAATCCTATTCCTTTCACTACCTGCTATACTAGGTGCATGTTTTTTTGTATGATTGAACCCCAAAATGCTTGCTCATGTACCTCCACATGCCTCAAAAAATGTCTTGACACACCACCTACAACAATGGCTATGGATATGGATGAACATGGGCAAAATCTTGGCTATTGCAAACTTGGTTGTGCTACTTCTTTGTGTTCTAACATTGGCAAGCAACACGATCCGGGTATATACTCTTTTCTTGTGTATGTTTGTGACATAAAAAACGTATGATCTTTGAAAAACATGAGATTAGGGTTTATAATTCACTACGGTTCTTTTTCGTTTAATGTGTTGATGAAGCAAATGTAAATGTTACATAACATGATCAACTAAACAAATGAAACATGTTTATATTATTGTTGCTTTGTGTTCATTTGTAATCTAAAGGTGCATGAACACAAAGGTGACGCATTTAATATTTTATATTTGTTTTAATTTATGAATTGTGTTTTATATGATTGTTTTTCAGAGGGAGAAGGTATGGGGAAGTGTGTGGATTCTTGTTCTAACAAGTGCACCATGAGCTATTAATGGTCACCTCAATTTGGAGATCTTCATTTTCTATAAATATGATTGTGATGGTTAATTTTGAGCTTCTTGACTATGTAATAAACCATTACTTATTACAATAGTTTTAATCATCCGTGTGTTATGATGAATATCTATTGAAGATGATAGTTTTGAGTTCGGGTTTTAGAGTCAGAAATTTAAGTGAAAATACATTTTTTTTAATATTTGATGTTTTATTGTTATTCTGATGAGTTTGTAATCGACACATTTTTATCACTTCAACAGATATTTGTGATAACTAAGTCGATAAACCTATAAAAAAATATCATATAATAATTGTATTTGTTAAGATTTTTTTTAAAAGTCAAATTAATTCTATAAAATAAAGACAACCATCAACTGAGGTAAGCATCTTTCCATTTCTTTTTTATACAAAAGAAAAACACATGAATTATATTTTCTTATGGCTACAATAAGATTCTGTCTATTCAAGAAAACAATAAATTAATTCTAACTTTAAAAGTTGTCATAAATGTAAGTTTGACTTGGGTTTACCGAAAATTTATATAAATTGACCTTTTTATTAAATAATAAAACTTATGAAATGACTTTTTTATTAACTTGTGTTGTATTAGCTGTGTACCACTCACAAGTAAACACGTTGATGTCACTGTAGACAAGATGCTACCTAAAATGTTATATATAGTAATTAATAAAACTTACATGTACTTTTAAACCATCACATAACACACATAGAAAACATTTCGGTTCGCTTTTAAAGATATAAATAATTCATAACATGGTTGCAAAAGTCGCTAGGCGGTCTCTAGTCGGATTTGAGAGCACTCGAAAAATACTCGGCCTAGACGGAGAGTACTCGGGGAGTAATTGGTCTGGACAAGGAGTACTCGTGCCTTGGCAGCTTACCTTGTAGCAAGTACTCGGCCTTTGAGACCTTGTTTTACAACCATGAGTCATAGCTCTCAACATGTTTGTTAACTAGCTAATTGAAACTCAATCAAATACGGCTCATCCAAGTTCAAATACAAGTTAAAGGTAGATTGTCCATTGGTTCACTCGAATATAATACAATATAAAGTTGCTTGATCATATGATTTTTCAAGCACATCCTTGATCTGTTATTTCCTTTCAATGTACATTTGTATATTGATCATCGTTTCTTATCTATTATTTTGTTTGATATTCAAGTATTTAAGATTATATGATTTTGTTTTGTTATTAACTTGTCATTTCAGACTTTTATACAAATAGGATCATACAACTTAATAAAAGCTAAAAACACAAGCCCCCTCGTTTGACAAACACACTTAGTAGAGTCAACTCGACTCGTATAGCTTTTAACCCCAATTGAAATAAACATTGACACGCCGTTGAACACAAAACAATCCTTCTGATGAACACTTGCACGATGATAAATGCACGCAACAGGAGCCCTATAACCGTTAGATTTAGGTTAATTATTTGTATTTACTTTTGTAGTAGGGTTGAAAGCATAATACTGAAAGTTTGAAAGCATGCCAAACAGGAGCCCTATAACCATTATAAGATATTTCTACAACCACAATAACAAGTAAATTTTAAGAAAGAAAACAAAAAAAAAAGGTGTTGGTAAAAACATCACTACAAAGTGAACTAAAAACTCAAAACTAATAATAAACTGAAACTCAAGTTTATATTTAATGTCCCTCAACTACACCACCCTCAAATTAGATGGTTCACTCCTACATTTTCCATCCATAGCTACCTAAAAAAAGAACCCGTTTATAAGTATATTGGTCGAAATTGGCAAAAGACCATAAACAATGATCAAATAGATGAATACCAACAAAGGAAATTAAGAGAAATCAATTATTTACCAGCAATAAGATTGAAAATTTCACACGCGCCCAACCAAATACATTTAGGCGGATGGCTTTTCTGCGCTATCCGGTCCCCACTCTTCATCAGCCTCATGACCATTAACAAGTACAGCACCATCTGAAGAATCGTTATCCTTAGCAGCATCTACCTCTTTGACTTCTTGACTCACCTCTTCTTCACGGTCTTCACCATCAACAAATTCTTCCTCCTTTGCACTATGTTCTGCATCCTGTGTCGATAAATGAAAAATTATAATTAAATAATATAAGAAAAACTTTATCTAGGTTAGCAAAACATTGAGAAAGAAATGTACCTCATGATCCAATTCTCCGTTTTCATGTGGTTCTTCATCATCCAACTGCATGTTTTTGAAAGTTTCGACTAATGTGACATGTGATTTATCAACGTGGTTCACATACTCCGCTGCAGGAAGGTAATGGCCCCTACAGAAAAATTAGACGAATGCAAATTTTAATTTTCATTTAATATTACATGTATTCATCAACCGCAGCAAAACATGAGAAACATAAATATATTACGGTTCACGAACGTTAGTACCAGAAGACAAATAATTAACTAAAAGTACATAACAATTATAAGTAACCTTGTTTCTGCAGCATGGGCTTCAACTTCGATTGCAAGGTGCCAATCCTCAAACATATTTGGGTACTCATCGGGATCTGCTAAAGACTCTGCAGCCTTTTGGTTAACCTGCGGTTTAATCATGTTACACATCTCGCCCAAGATGATATATTTTTATATAGCGGGAATGAAAAAATAGAAAATAAAGAATAACCTTGTTAAGGTCTTTTCTCCAAAGGGCAACTATTTCGGAAACCTTGCTTGGAAGATAAGATCGTGCCATCAAAGCGGCCTCGGGAATCCTATTGCTGTAAAAGAATAATTTCAGAAATGCCATTAGGCCTGTAAATGAACCGAACGAGCACGAACAGAGGCATGTTCATGTTCGTTCATTTAACTTTAACCGAACACGAACATATAATCGAACATATTTTTTTGTTCATGTTCGTTTATTAAAAAAATGGGCATGTTCGTGTTCGTGTTCGTGCGTTTAAAACCTAAACGAAGAGTTCACGAACATAAACAAACTTAAACTAACATAATTTAACAAACAATAAAAACACAATCGAACAAACATAAACGAAGTATGAACACATTGAACATAATTGACTAAACATCAACAAACATAAAGTAACTTTTTATATAAATTAGTAATCAATTATGATAAATTCCATTGGAAAACCCAATTTTATTACTAGAAAGCTAATTAATAATTTGTTATAATTGACGACAACAGAATAATGTCTACTGCGGGAGGATCACACATGGCGAGGTGAGGATGGCACTTAGGAAGATGGGAAGAGGCAAGGCAGTGGGTTTGGACAACATTCCGATTGAGGCGTGGAAGTGTTTGGGAGAAGGAGTCTGATGGTTAACACTTTTGTTCAATTGTATTTTCAAGACTGGGAAAATGCCAGATCAGTGGAGGAGCAGCGTCATGGTGCCTGTATACAAGAATAAAGGAGACGCTCAATGTTGTGGGAACTACAGAGGAATCAAACTGCTAAGTCACACTTTGAAGCTCTGGGAGAGGGTTATTGAAACTAGAATTAGAAGAGAAACTCAGGTTTCAGTAAACCAATTTGGTTTCATGAAAGGGAGGTCAACTACAGAAGCGATACATATTCTAAGGAGGCTGATGGAGAAATATAGAGCGAAGAAGCAAGATTTACATATGGTGTTTATCGACCTGGAAAAGGCTTATGACACTGTCCCACGACAACTGATTTGGGATAGTTTGGAGGGTCGAGGGCTACCGGGGAAGTATATAGACATAATTAAGGATACGTACGATAGAACAGAGACTACTGTCCGCGTGCCTGTAGGAGATACAAACTTCTTTCCTGTGGAGGTAGGACTACACCAGGGGTCTGCGTTGAGCCCTTTTCTTTTTGCGGTTGTCTTGGATGAGTTGTCCAAGTTGATTCAGGAGACAGTTCCATGGTGCATGCTTTTTGCGGACGATATTGTGTTGATTGCCGAGACTAAACAGTGCCTGAATGAGAGGATAGAAGAGTGGCGAGTAGGTCTAGAGGGCAAGGGCCTAAGGATTAGTCGATCTAAGACTGAGTATCTACACTGTGATTTCAGCGGTGTAGCCTTTGAAGATGAAACCCAAATCACCATTGAGGATCATTTGGTCCCGAAGGTAACTAGATTTAAGTATCTAGGGTCGTATGTTCAAAGAGATGGTGACATAGATAGTGATGTAACCCATCGCATACAGGCTGGCTGGTGTAGATGGAGGGCAGCCAGTGGGGTTTTGTGCGATAGGAGGTTCCCAATTAAACTTAAGGGGAAATTCTACAGGGTAGCAGTTAGGCCAGCTATGTTATATGGAACAGACTGTTGGGCTACCAAAAAGACACAAGCCCGCAAGATGGAGGTAGCAGAGATGAGGATGCTGAGGTGGATGTGTGGACACACGAGGTTAGATCGGATAAGAAATGAGGTTTTTAGGGAAAGACTAGGAGTGGCTAGTATATCGGAGAAGATTAAGGAGGGGAGATTGAGATGGTTTGGGCATGTGAAGCGGAGGGAAGCGACGGCTCCAGTTAGAGTAGTGGAGACTATTACTGTGCAGGGGAGGAGAGGAAGAGGCAGACCCAAACTGACATGGGATGAGCAGATTAGGCATGATTTACTAGAGTTGCATCTTTCTGAGGACATGGTCCACGATAGGACTTCGTGGAGGCGTAGGATTAGGGTTAAGGACGTCTAGAGGATATTGTAGTAAGGTCTTAGGTGGATTTTCAGGGACGTAGGTTTTTCTTTTTCTTGTAGGGTCCTTTCCAGTGTTTGCCTTATTGTGTTTATGCCCAAATGATGTTGTATGCTATTATACATGATTTACTTTGTGTTTATGCCCAAATAATGTTGTATGCTATGATACATGATTTTACATTATATTGTGCGACTCAGACCACTTTCTTGCTAATGGGCGACTTCTTATTTCGGTATTCTTTCTAAATTCTTTGACTTGTTGTGTTGGTTTGCTGTTCGTTTTCGAGCCGAGGGTCTCTCTGGAAGCAGCCTCTCTATCCCTAGGGATAGAGGCAAGGCCTGTCTACATCCCACCCTCCCCAGACCCTATAAGTAGCTATGCTATTTGTGGGACTTACTGGGTATGGTTGTTGTTGTTGTTGTGTATGTAAGTAGTTATAGAAAGTTCCTTTTATGTTTAATATCTATGTAAATATAACTACTTATGTATTTAAACTAAATCGAACATAGATGAACGGAAATAAACATAAATGAACAAACATAAACGGACTTCACGAACATAAATGAACGAACAAAACATCTGTTAATGTTCGTTCGTTTAATTAAATGAACAAAAATTTGTGTTCATGTTCGTTGAATATATATGTAAAAAACATAAGGACTCACCTGTCAACCAATAACTGTAGGCAGTCTTCTAATTTACCCAACATAAACAAACAAGCAAATGCAACATTATTCTTTCCATTCTCTTTTGCAAGAGATGCAAGCGTCGAAATTCCTTCAGCATCTCCTAAAGAGGAATAGAGTAGTAACAAACCACTCAAATCATTTGCATGTTTCAAACAATCCTCAGCCATGTCCAACTGCAATACGAGAGTTCTTATCATCGTGAACCAATTTATATGGTCTAAATATTAAACATCTTGACCAGAAATATGTTTCATTCACAAATGTAAGTTCATTTTGTATTCCACAATAACAAAATATATATATACCAGTCCACTGGACATAGCCAGCTCACCCAACTGCTTCCATTTTGACTCGCTTTGAGCTACCAGCGCAATATCCTGTACACAATAAAACAAAAGTTATCATCATGATTACAAATGAACCGATATTTTTTTTCTCTAAGCTGTCTAAACATAGTATTTCTTGACCTTTGCGATCTCTAGTTTACCAAGCTGAATGGCTAGCTCAAATCTATAGTCGGGATCTGTAGAAACTTCCAACGCCTCTTCAATCATCCCTCGTGATTCCAGAAAACGAGCAACGCTGTAAAAGGAGCCATGCATTTTATTAAGATTCAAAAACTATACGTACAAAATAAAAGATTAAAAGGACAAGATATTTGAAGTCTTACCTATTATGATGTTCCTTTGGAATTGATGGCAAAAGTTCACTAGCGCGTTCAAGTTCTCCACGCATCACAAGTGTTTTGTACTCAATCAAAGTGAGAAGCAAGGTGTATCCAATGACACTAAAATGTAAATAATAAGAAAAATAAGATAAAATAAATGATGCTTAATTCATTATTCACTGTATCTGCAATGATAATACTCACTTAAATTCTTTGTCGATGAGATAAACCCTGCTCTGATTAGCTAAATATCCTAGAAGATACATTGGTCGATCCAAATGAAACATTGTGGTTACCTGAAACAAACATCTCGCCGTTTGATGATTCATAATATTAAACACGAGTAAATAAGATTTCTGTGACTGTGACAAGTAATAATGACGGACCATACCTCACCACCAACACAATAATTAAGCCTCCATGAAGAATTATTGTAGATAAAACAGTCACCAACCCACAATCCGGTTCTAACTCTTTCGTTCACTTCATAAAGAAGTTCAAATGAATCCTCAATACCTTGCTCATCTACAGTTTTTCCACTATCTAGATGTGCAGACACTACATCACGCTGCAAAAAAAAAAAAAAAATTTAAGTTTACTACAAAAGTCACATTTTTTTCAAAGAAGAGTAAAATGCTATTTTTATCCCTGAGGTTGGCTAGTTTTGCGACTTTGTCCAAAGGTTTGTTTTTCCGCATCTGGATCCAAAAGGTTTAAAATCTTACCATTTCCGTCCAGCTTATTAACTCCATGCATTTTTCTCCGTTAAGTCAAGGGTATTTTCATCTTTTTTGTTAACTTAAAGAGCAATTCGGTCTTTTTACTTAAGGACTCGCTTGTACATTATGCTAAATGCTTGTACATAAAGTGAAAAGGATCGAACTGCTCTTTAAGTTAACAAAAAAGACAAAAATACCCCTGACTTAACGGAGAAAATTGGATGGAGTTAACGAGCTGGATGAATGGCAAGATTTCAAACCTTTTGGATCCAGATGCGGAAAAACAAACCTTTGTTCGAAAGTCGCAAAACAGGCCACACCTCAGGGACGAAAATGGCATTTTACTCTTCAAAAAATATCTACGGAAAAAGTATACAAAATAAGCTGATTTTATCTTACGTTGTACTTTAATATATAGAATGATGAGTCACTGGCGATTGCTACAAGGTCGCCACTATCAGCCCAGTAAAGATTCTGAAGAAAAAAGACGAAAATTATGAAGTAGATCATAAACTGAAGCTAGCATGGTATGAATAATGAAAACTGAGATAACTATTGTTTACTTTAACATTGACATCAATCCGTTGAATCAATCTACACTCAGCCCAGTCATAGAAACATATGAAATCATTCGAGCACATAGCTAGCAAAGATCCTCCAAATATTCGTTCAGCTGAAAAAGTTGGCCGGATACTCTTCTTTTCCTGGTTAAATACATCAGAAACACGAATTAAGATCGAGATTTGTAAATGACAGTTGCACTTTGCAGGTAATGTCTAATAAGAGATATCGTACGGACCTGAAAAGATTTGTTGAATATTTTAATCTTGGATGTACTTTCCCTGGCAGCATATTCACCGTCGGATGACCAGACGATCTCTAATGCAGAGCCGAAGGATCTATTTCTCCATGCCAAAGCTGTATATATGATGTATTCACCGTCACCGCATACAACCACAAACCTCCCATTCGGGTTGTGCTTTAAGCTCTGCACAGACGATCACAAACATGAACGACATGGTGAAAACTAGTGAAATTCAATTGAAAATGTTCGAAACTTACTTGAGGGTAGAGATCACATGTTCCGAGCTCCTTAACAGCTAAAGGCAGCCTCTCTCCATCAGAAACCTGAAAAATTAAAGAATTAGAAAATGTGCAGAAACATAGGAAAGAAGAAACAACAATTTTATTTTATTTGATCTTCAACAAGACAAGGTGCGTGTGGGCCCTAACCTCATAATCAGCTCCAACACTCTTAATGTTAACAGTCTGAATTTCATTATGTTTAGCCCATATAATTTTTCCACTATTGTCCATGCTAGCAACAGGCTCTTCACGCCCAATTTTCACCATTATTGTCCCTTCATCATATCCCATAACAATCCTGTAAACAGAAGTAATCAAACACATTGGTTCTGATAAATGAAGCATCATATATATTCCAAGACGAACTTACCGCCGTGAACCTTTCATGCATCCAATAGCCCATACCCTTTCAAGCCCATAGTTTAACGTGTTCTCAAGTCTGCAAAAAAGAGTAAAGGTAAACATTAAAAAACCAACATTTTGTTTTTTTAATACATTGTCAGATACGGGATGTACCTGTAAGTGGTTGAATGCCATATACGTACAGTCCCATCTTCCGAACCCGTAATTATAATCGGGAGCTCGGGATGGAAACAAACAGCAGATACATTGTGTGTATGACCTTCTAGAGTTTGTACACAGCTTTTAGTTTGATAATCCCATACCTGTTTTCAATTATTTACAACATTAGGCATATAATGCGTATAACAAAATCTATAAACATAACTGACCTTAGCAGTGTGATCATCGGATCCAGTAATAAGATAAGGCTTATCTCCACCAGTAAAATAATCGACACAATTCACTCCTTTGAGATGGGCATCCAGCGTGAAGTTAGGATCAGGTGAACCAAGATTCCAAATCTAAAATATAAAAGAAAATAGATGTTAACTGTAAACTGATCAGTATCAGTTACTAGCAATAACTAATAAGTGATTCTATGATTGTGGATAACCTTTATAGTGCGATCGAGTGATGCACTTGCGAAAGTATTGGTGTCTTTAGGATTAAAGGTGACTTGCATGACATAGTGAGAATGACCCTCGAAGATTTGAGTACAGAACCAATTTTTCTCCCAATCCCAAAGCTTTATAAGCATGTCATCAGATGATGACAATACATACGGTAGTGTAGGGTGAACCGCCACACACCGGATGTAATCAGTATGTGCTTCGTACACTTTGACTTTATCCATTGTGTTGTAGTTGTATACTCGGATAAACATATCATCTGCACCAGCAACAACCCACTGCTTGCGTGCTATGAACTTTGCTGATCTGACTGCAACATAAAATTCGGTTTTCCATAAGGCTACCACCATACATAATAACATAATAAATATTAAAGCCCGATAGTAGACCTGGTAGCTCGGTAACCTCAAATGATTTTACCATAACCTGCAATTAAAAATTACAATGTATGTCAGTCACAGAGTGAATACAGAAGTATATAGGTAATGCCTAGTTGCCTACAGACGTAAGAGAGAAGATTACTAATAAGGGAATATGAATGCAGAAGACAAATGCGAGTGTGCTTCCATGTATTGCCATACAAATAATCATTCATGCTCTTACAAAGTTTTCCTTGTGTGTTTGACTGATTTCACCTTTAAAGTATTTCGATGTTATTCGCTTTATGAAATGAAAGGAACACTGCAGGAAGACCTAATTTCCTTACGTACACTTTGTTCATAATTTCATATAACATGATTATCTATAAATCAATCAACGAGGAGGTAAAAAGCTTAACATCTTAACCCTTATGCAATGTTTATTTCCTTCTGGAAAACTAATAAATCAATCAACAAGGAAGTAAAAAACTTAACATCTTAACACTTATACAATGTTTATTTCCTTCTGGAAAACTATTAATTCAACTTAAACATATTGTAAGTTTTGGCATTGCCTGACGTTGGATGACAGTCATTCTTGGTTGTTAGTCTATCAAAATTTACTAGTGTGGCAATTCAAAACGCTACCAAAATCATATCAATACTTGTATTCGTGCATTTGCTTTTTACTGCCAGCAATATAACCACAGGCCTATAAAATGCCTAATGTGACCCCATTTCCTATGCAAGACGATGTAACTAACCCCCTTCACAACAAGAGAAAACTAGCATTCTAGAAAGATAAAAACACCCTAAATTTTGTGCTTTTCTGCTAAATCATCGAGGACTCCATAAGAAGAAAAAAAATGCACGTACGTTTACTTCAAATGTGCCAACTGTGACGCATAAATGAATATCTTGCTAAGCTAGTCTCATACCTGTGTCTGGTAATCCCATATGCAGACTGTCCCCGAATACAAACTTGTTAGAATCCTGTAAGAAACCAAAACCACCATTACAATTACTACATGTAAACACGTAATTACTAGCCAATTATCGTCCCTGCGCCTTAGGAAATTGCAACTATTAGTTAAAAGAGCTACAGATCAATGTATATCCACTTCATAATAAAAAAAACACCAGTAACCTAGATAAATTCAGTTACAATGAGTAAGAGTATAATTACCATGGCTCCGTCGGATGCAGATCCACCGATTTTACTCTTTCGGATCTTTGAGCGAGTTTCCTCTGCCAAAACCACTCATAATTAGCATAACTAACTAAGTATAACTATTTACTTAAATACTTAATAACAAAAACAACAATGAGTCAGTACCTTGATCTCCAATCTGAGAGGCTGCCACATAACACAAAACAAACACAAAATGAAGCATCAGTAACCACACCAGATCCAAAATTTCGTTACAAATCTCAGCAAAACAGATAATAATGTGAATTGAACATTTGAACAAATGATCAATTAAGCGGAATCAGATCAACCGGATCCAAATCAAATAATAAACACACACGAATCAAGTAGAATTGTGGACTTACCATTGTTAGGGACTAAATTAAGCGGTTTGATGGAGAAACCGATTGTTGATGTGATAACCCTAGGGTTCGAATAGAGGATCCGATCAGACGACCCGAATCCGATTAGAGATTTAGAGCGATTGGAGAGAGATGAAAATGGAGATCAAATCGCGTAACAGCGAAAAGGGTGAGTGAAATAGGGTGCAGTTATAGATACAAAAAGGAAGTGTGTGTATTTTTCTTTTTTTTCATGGTCTTTTCATTCTAATGTTTTTACAGTTTTGATTGTATTTTACCTTTTTTTACAGATTTAATTTCAAATTTGAAGTTTTTTTTTACATCATGACGAGGTATGATCCGGAACGGCTAACTCGACCCGGTCATTACCTATTATTTTATTATAAATATGCAATTACATATGTTTATTCTAAACTATGTTAGAACCCCGTGTATTACACGGGTTGAATAAATGTAATTTTATATATTAAATAATAAAAACATATATCTCTATGAACCACATATATTGTACGGGTTAAATAAATGTAATTTTATATATCAAATAATAAAAAATAGTTATATCTTTAAAAACCATGTGTATTACACAGATTAAATAAATGTAATTTTGTATACTAAATACTAAAAACGTCGTATCTTTAAAAAACTCGTCTATAATCGGGTTGAATAAATCTACCAAATAATAAAAATATTACATCCTTAAAAACCTCGTATGTTACACGTGTTGAATAGATTAAAAAAGAGTTATATCTTTAAAAACCATGTGTATTACACATATTAAATAAATGTAATTTTGTATATTAAATACTAAAAGCGCCGTATCTTTAAAAAACCCGTGTATAGTCGGGTTAAAAAATCTATCAAATAATAAAAAAAATTGTATCCTTAAAAACCTCGTGTATTACACGTGTTGAATAAATATAATTTCACATAGCAAATGATAAAAAGTTATATCTTTAAAAACTTCGTGTATTACACGTGTTATATAAATGTAACTTTGTATAGTAAATAATAAAAAAAATTATATTTTTAAAAACTCCGCGTTTTATACGAGTTGAATAAATATAACTTTGTATACCAATTAATAAAAAAAGTTATATTTTTAATAAATTAAGATAACATTTAATATTAATTTATTATTTATATATTTAATATATGATAGGTAGAAAACAGAGGTACTTGTTTTAAAAATATATTAAATTAACAATTTATATTTGATAATAATATTTTATTAAAATATGATAAGATTTAATATTAATTTATTATTTATTTATTTAGTTAATATAAGATAAATATAGATTTGATTATACCTTCTATGAATGACACGTGTACAAAACTTGGTTACTTTTATTATAGTAGATAGATGTTCTATTCTGCATTGATAAACCATGTAACCAAATCCCCAATCTTTTGGGAGGATCATGCAAATCCCTAAACTATCGGATATATCCTAGTTTAAGGGAAACCCTAATGGTAAACTATAAATAGAGGTAAACATCATAGGTATTATTATTCGGCTCTCGTTTACTCTCTCTCTCTCTCTC
>JARYGA010060401.1:0-21555 GCA_030545235.1 Helianthus tuberosus | reverse complement strand
AAAAGATTAAATGCAGGTACTAAGCGTAATTGGCTGGGATTTCTCCTTAGCATCAATAGAAGTCTCGCAAGCTTAAGATGCCTAAAGTCTGTTGAACTACTATTTATTTTCGATCCGTCTGTGGATAAACAATCGACTGTTGTGATACATGATATTACAATATTATATTCGGTTGAATTATATATTTCAATTGCTTCCGCTGTGCATATTAAATATTGTGTTGTTTGACTATTATGTTGCCAACTACGTCACGATACTCCCCACCGGGCCCACCGGTGACTCGTGGAAACCGGGGTGTGACATTTCGATAATTAGGTTAGGGTGAGCGAAGTGGAGCTCGGTGAGAGGCGGTAAACCTCTTTACCGAAACGGTAAACCACCGCCAACAAAGCCTTTACCGATTTTGGTTGAGGAATTCGGTGAACCTTCACCGATTCGGTGAGAGGGAGGGAAGGGATGAGAGATGGGTGTGTGGTGGGGTCCATTCCTTCTCAACCAATCACACATTTTTTCCTTTTAAAAAAAAAATTAGTTTACCTAAACCCTATTAGGTAAACCATTGCCAAAGTTTTTGAGCATTATGTAACTTATTTAGGTGAATTGACATGACAATGTGTAATTGGGTGAATTAGGAGTTTACCTATTTAGAATAGGTAACCACTCCCTTCACCCTTAGTATATTTTAGATGAATCTACTTAACTAGTTATATATATATGTGTGTGGTGAACGGGCATATTAACGGTATAATGACATAAGTATTTTAAAACTCATATAAAATTTATTTACTTGAATATTTTATTTGAAAGATGTCGGTTTTATTTGAAATTTAATATATGTTTGTTACGTTGTTAATAAAATCAAGTACGTTTAAGACTGACTCCAATGCGCACTTGAAGGAGATGCATTTGATGAGTTGGAGGATGCATTTATAAATGAAGCATTGGGGTAGGTGGCATTTAAGGGGGTTTGCACATAGGGAAGTGCACACAAATGCAGGAGAGAGAAGGTAAAGGTGGGCCCAAAGTTGTCAACCAAACACCCCTACTGGCCACATCCACCCCCGAAACACCCCTACCCACACCCGAAACACCCACCGTATTAGTAAATATATGTTTTCTATAATTAATACCCACCCACCCGAAATATGTTTTTTTAATATATGTTTTTTATTTTAATACCCACCCACCCGAAACATAATTAATATATGTTTTCTTAATATATGTTTTTTATTTTATATTATTTAAATATATTTTTACAATTATTTATTAAATATTTTTTAAGATTACAAATTAAATGTTTTTAAAGAAAAAATAGAAAAAGAAATGGTGATGTGGAAGAGAGAGGATGCATATGGGAAGGATGTGTTGGAGTTAAAAAGAGGAGAGAGAATGCATGTGGGAAGAATGAGTTAAAAGCTGATGTGGCAGTGATGACTAGGATGCATGTAGTAAGTCTAATTCAAGCTCATTTTGAATGCTATAAACCGATATAATTTCTCTTAGTTTTATTACTTTATGACCCGTTGAATGGCAGCATTGCGCCACGTCAACATTTTTTTACAACACATCACCATGTTGTATACCATACAGCCATATACGTGCGCAAACATGAGGTATAAACTTAAACACAAATTCAACAAAAAAGTAAATAAACCAAACGAAAGGTTGTACTGGTTCACATTCATACACCAAATTAAGATCAAATCAAAGCTTAGCTAGCAACCCATTTGAAACCGCCTTCGTATCTTTCACATCTGACTCACAAGCTCCAGGAGGAACATCTACAGCCGGAGAGCAATTAAAGAACCCATGTGGCTGCACAGTGCACACAATACAATACGATATCACTTTCACTTTCAGTCGCACCCACATATTAATATATCTATAAACTCATTTTCCTTCAAACTTACCTGAAGCATAAACCCAATCCGCTCCACTGGCATTACAGGCCAGTCTTCCAACCTAGGAACATGAGTGATCCCAAACACATACCTGCAAAATTTTAAATTCAAATGCGGCACTCACTGAATGTTTAATAGTCTTGTAAATTAACATCACGAATATGAATTTACTAACCAGAGGACGATATCAGTTTCTTCAAGAGATCTGTTTTTCTGGACCCATGAGGCCAGACCTTCACCAACCCGTGGGTTTTGGTTTGGAAACTCTCCTCCGGGAAATTCCTCACCAGCTGTATATGGTGTAACCCACAGATTATGTTTCAGAAAAGCGGCCCGTCTCAAAAACTTGGCTTCTGAACCTGCTAAAGGCAAGCAGTTTGAACCAGGTACCAGCTTGTACCCCGTCAATTGCCCCGTTCGATTCACGGTTCTCGTGTTTCTAACCTGACATAAACATATGTTAAATAATACTCATGGTAACCAACTGAATTTCTTAAAAGATGTTGGCCTTAAAAGTAAAAATAAAGAATAGACTTACAATCCAATGACGGGCAGATAACGGATTACAATCCCGCATTGCTTGAGATTCAGATTTAAGCAATGTTTCTTGTGTGTAGAATGCATTATTATGAACATTGTTGTTTCCAGGCTCCTCGACTTTAACATCAACTTCAACAACCTAGAAAGATCAAACATCACACAAGAAGATTTCAACGTACATAAATGTACTGTAGCTCATGTTCCTAATAAGTAAGTCAACTTTATTGAGCATGCATACCTGATTGTATGCTTCTCCGGGCTTACAATCAACCGCCATATCCATTCGAGAAACAAAAAAATGTTGATGAACCGGTGCATACAGTCCTGGTGCAATTGTAGTGCCGTATTTTCTAACTTCACCTGGCTGCAATGCTCCCAAGCTTAGAATTCCAGTGAGTTTAACTTCAGCTTCAATCTTTCCATCCTGCAAGCAGCATGCATATCATTTCATAGGCCTCACAATAGTTGGGGTTCGTATAATTATAAAACATGCAAACATTAAACTTGCCTGATAAAAATGCCAATAGAAGCCATATTCATAGTTTGCAACGGTGCATATAAAAGAAACCGTAAGTCGTCGGGATCGTCGAACTTCAGCTAAGCCAGTTCTCCAATCTTGGTGCTTCCATAAGATTCCATGGTCCTCTTCATGCATACATACACAATTTTCAATTGTTTCAACACCTCCAATGAAGTTGGTAAAATGTGCATCAAAGTACTTGATATATCCTAAGCAATCACATCCCTGTAGAAATGAATATTATTAGCATAGAACAACATTAGTGATAATTAAGACGTCTTAGTTTGAGCACAACACAATCTAAACAAACCTTTTTAAGAGAGTGAGCATTCTTTCCAAGGCCATCTTCACCAGCATCAAATGCATTCTTTCTGTAATGCGGATCATTTGGATCACCATAAGGCACAACCATCTCCACAAAGCTCAATCTATGAGCTATCGGTCGTCTACCTCTATTACCATCAACATATGCAACCGAATGTATTACCAAACCCTCCCTCGGAGTGAAACCGATGCGAAAGTTCCACTGCCAACCAACCAAAATACAAAACACACTCTCAATAAACATGTACGTTAATAATTAAAGTGAGTAAAATGCACGGATAGTCCCTGTGGTTTTGCAAAGTTTCAGCTATAGTCCCCAGCTTTTGGAAATTACACTCATAGTCCCTGTGGTTTGACCAGTTGTTACTCGGATGGTCCCTAGTGTGGATGGGGGTTAGTTTTCTTTGTTAAATGTGTGCGAAATGACTAAACTACCCCTAACTAATTAAAAAAACTAAGAAAGATATAAAGATTGGTGGCCCCCTCATCTTCTTCCCCACACTCTCTCTCTCTCTCTAAAATCTATCATCACCTCCACCTTAAACCCACAACCACCACCTCTACCGTCACCTTCAGCCCACCACCCCCTTAAGTTCTAGTGTACAATTCCTAACTAATCGGTGACTTTAACGCCATCTTCCAAAAATAAATAGACAATCGTGTGCTAAGTGATAAAATCGGTATTCAACATTGACTGTACGGCGGAATTCAAGGTTGTCGG
The DNA here is from genome assembly GCA_030545235.1 of Helianthus tuberosus. Classification (NCBI taxonomy): domain Eukaryota; kingdom Viridiplantae; phylum Streptophyta; class Magnoliopsida; order Asterales; family Asteraceae; genus Helianthus; species Helianthus tuberosus. Next base: position 17,549 of record JARYGA010060401.1, on the reverse strand, counting down.
AGTGATCGGCGCCGGCCAGATAGGCTCCGGCATAGCTCAACTGGCGGCGGTTGCCGGTTCTGATGTCTGGCTCCTCCATAAAGAAGCCGGAACACTTCTATTCACAAGTTACAACTGTTTGTTGATAAAAACGATGAATTTTATACTAATTGAAGATCAAAATCAGAATAACTAGCTAAGATTAAACCTAACTAACATTTTGGCAGATCTAACACTAAATATTTCGAATTTGTGCCCAAGATGAACAATATACAGTAATAGTAGTTGAGTAATTTGAGATACCTGTGCGATTATCTCCTTCAAATCTGTCGAAATCACGTTCTGCTTGAAATAGCAATCGTCAGTTTCAGAGTATTTTTTGAAAAGATTGTTGTACCTAATGTTGTATATAGTTGGAAGTTTGGACTTGCAGACGTTGGTAGTGATGGGGTTGGGGTGGGGTGGGGTGGGGTTGGATGGTGGGGCCTCTTAGAATTTGTTATTTTAATGAGAAGGGTAGTTTGGTAATTTCACATCTAATTAACTGAGAAAACTAACCCCCATCCACTTCAGGGACTATCCGAGTAACAACTGGTCAAACCACAGGGACTATGAGTGTAATTTCCAAAAGCTGGGGACTATAGCTGAAACTTTGCAAAACCACAGGGACTATCCGTGCATTTTACTCTAATTAAAGTAGAGGAGGCAGCTATGACCCATTTGGTTCTGAATGGGCGCATATAGGATGTGTTTTATCCCAAACGGGTCAAATAAAAAGAATGAAGGAAAATGTTACCTTTTGCCACTCTACATAGTGCCCATTAACACGGAAGCTTGGTCCATCAGGCTGAAGAATATGTAGAGGTTTTACATCACTGCGGTCAACGCCGCCTCGTGTATGACCAGGAGTGTAGTTTCTTAACGGATCAGCTGGTGGAAGGGGAACAAGCTTACGGTCTTCAAATTCAAGCACTGCCATATTTTGCATATCAACGAGAACATATATTCCTTCAACTGGACGTGCATATCCATTTTCCATCGGACTATCACTTTCCGTCCTACAAAATATAAGTGGTTTTGCTAGTCTGCGGCTAGGAGCATCAGCCTTGCTGTGATATCCCACACACCTGTAGAAGTTTTCATACAAAAGTGTAGCATGTGTAACTCACATCAATACATCATATACGTACGGTGTTAAAAGAAATCCGATGTGAGTTTAAATTTAACTAACCAAGCATCAACCATCACTAGATCCATATCATCGATACCCCTCTTCTTCATAGCCTCCCGAAAGGGAGGATAATCTTTCACAACAGCTTCACATTCAGCATATTCCACAGCATCCTGTGATAGATTAACGATAAGCAACTAACATAAAGCCAAAATCCAAAAAACTAAATGTTGCATAACTAACTGTAATATTAGGATTACCATGGGAGGCTGTACATCTGGGATTACTTGTGATGAAATGACTTTTCCTCTGTGATGCCCACCGCGAGTTGCTGCATGTACCTCAGATAATTCAACGATCCATACGCTTGTCTCATTTGATTTTTTATTATAAACAACAAGCCGAGCTCTCCTTGGAGGAAGTTTAGTAGGTATTACAGCTCCTCCTTTGCTTCTGGGTAACAATGATGATTGGAACGGTGGAAAGAAGTACGCATCTGCAAGCGCCACAACGCTTTTATCTGGTTCTGATAGAACCACCTCCACAAATCGCATGCCATCTCTGACCTAAAAAGGACAATTAATTAACAACTTCAAAAATTTCATCACATCACTTAATTTTTTTTAATCATGATTTAGATGCTTTATGAATGAAACAATCATATTGTGTACCTCAGGGGTTGCTCCAGCGGCCCTGACAGTTGCAACGGCTACTTTGATTTCAGCGGCAGATAATGGATCCAAAGGATGACTGCTTTGAGCCCTTGTGAGGACTTGGATTCCTTAATATTACAGCTCAGTTAGCCAACTAACAATAGTGAAATCAGCACAACTAAAAAGATCATAGTATGGTAGTAACAGTTTCTTGAATATAGAGGTCCTTGTGGTGTCACATTATGTTTACCATATTGTTTATGTAAAGAAATAGAAAAAAAAAGAGCTTTTGGATCTGAGAGTCTCAACAGGACCAGCCTCTCTATCCTTGTGATAGAGGTAATGATTAAACTAGGTACGTTTGTTGGTTTGTTTGTATCTACTAGTTAACTTCTATGCACATCAGGCGTCAGTAAATTAAACTACCAGTTATAAATGACCCCTCTACTGTTAATCGATTATACCAAAAAAAGGCAATCGCCTTCAAAGGAGTAAATCCCAGATCAGAAGTTACTAAACACCTTATCTGATTCGTGGCGTCTCAAACCACAGACATGGGAAGCTATGTGCATAAACTACTGGTAATTAAAAACTGTAGCTGATAAACAATAATTAATCCATGAGTATCCTTACAGTCTGCCATCACTAAATAGCTACAAAACCCCTATGGCTACGGACACAGAATTTTATTCTTTCAAAATAGACAGTGGATCACTACATTGTTTGTTCTTTGATTTGAAAAAATCCAATTGGAAATTAAATATAGGGAGATGCCAATTCAGGTAAGCCCCACCAACAAAGATGACAATTAAAAATAACAAATGTTGACGAATCTACACATAGAAGCAAATTACAAATTTCGTACATCCAGTATCCAACTCACATGTCTCCTGATAAATCCTTATCTAAACCAATACATATACGTATACCACCGTATACGTATACATTAGACTAGTATGTAACAGTACCGAGTACACATGTCCAATCCACCACATAATTTGTACTATTCATATTCATACAATTATATCTAAGTGTAGATATACTTATGACGGATAAATCGATACAAATATACAAATAAATACGTATATATATATATACATGAAAAAACCAGTAACTACCTTTAGTGGAAGCAGTAGACGAAGGATCAGAAGAGTTGATTACGGGACTGTTGATCGGAAGCGGTCGATCGTCGTTACTCCAATCGTCGACGACGATGACGTCGGCGGAGGCGGAGGCAATTGGAAGAGAATGGTGATCGGAGGAATGCGACGTCGTTTTCGAAGCTGAGGCCATTGTAAGGGGTTAGCAAGCTCAATAAATCCACCGTAATAGTAGTAGTTGCAGTGCGTACAATCTACTGACATACAGAAGCAATTCTGCTTTCGTGTACGTGTTGTGCCACACCCTGTACGGTAGCACCGATCGTTTCGTTGCGGTTATAGTGGAGGTTGAAATTTGTATGTATAGGTGGTGGTGGTGTGTGTAATGGGATGAAAGAGGGGCTTCTGGTTTGTTCTTTTGAGTTTGCTGGCAGAAGAAAGGGGGTGTGTGTATATATAGAGGAGATAGAAGAATGCGTGACAAATTCCTATTTCAAGATATCTTTTTATTTTTTAAAGAAAAATGATAAACAAGCACTCATTATTTTCTATGCGTTTGGCTTATCATGGTTATTATCATCATTCGATTTACCCATTGATTTATTATCTCTTTTAATATAAATACTAGGTTAGAACCCAGTGTAATACACGGGTTGAATTAATGTAACTTTATATATCAAATAAAAAAAATATAACTAAAAACCCCGTTTATTACACGGATTGAATAAATTTAATTTTATATACCAAATAATAAAACAATATTTCTTTAAAAATCTCGTTTATTACATGGGTTGAATAAATATAATTTTATATATTAAATAATAAAAAAAGTTATATCTTTTAGAACCCCGTGTATTGTATGAGTTGAGTAAATTTAATTTTATATATTAAATAATAGAAAAAATACACGTTTAAGAACCTCATGTATTGTATGGGTTGAGCACCTGTACTTTTATATACCAATCAATAAAAGGTTATATCTTTATAAACCATGCGTATTATAAAACCTTTGTAGTAAACTGACAAAATGACCCAAACCACTGGGACTAAAATGACATTTAACTCTTTACATTATATTAATTTAAAAATTAAATTACAACTTTGGCCCCTGTGGTTATAACACTTTTACCCTTTTAGTCAAAAAAGGTCCTAACGTCTTTTTTTCTAACTCTTTTGGCCTGTAACAGTAATCCCATCCATTTACTTTTAGGGGCTAAAATTGTTAGAAAAAAAAAGACGTTGGGGGCCAAAAATATTAGAAAAAAAGACGTTGGGGGCTCAAATGTTAAAAAAATCCTTTTTGAGCTAAAAGGGTAAAAGTGATATAACCACAGGGAGCAAAATCATAATTTACTCTAATTTATATTTAGTGTACGTTTTTTGTTAATTTCAAGATAAATAATTTTGAAATTTATTAAATATTTTAAAAGACTATATTATTTCCTATACGAATTGTTTAAATTTATATTAAATTTTATTTTAGAGTAAATTACAAAAAATCGTCCTTTATGTATGTCACTTATTGCTAACTGTGTCATTTGTTTTTAATAATTACAGAAAACATACTCGATGTTTGCAAACCCTTGCAAGTTATGTCCTTTAGCCCTAACTCAGTTAATTTTTTGTGGTTAAATCTGACCAAATAGACCCCACATGAGGGTATTTTGGTCATTTTACTCTCATGTGGGGTTCATTTGGTCAGATTTAACCACAAAAATACCCTCATGTGAAGTCCATTTGGTCAGATTTAACCACAAAAATTAACTGAGTTAGGGCTAAAGGACATAGTTTGCAATAAGCGACATACATAAATGACATTTTTTGTAATTTACTCTTTATTTTATAATTAACTTTTAATTAATAATAATTATAATTAAGTAGAAGATAAAGATGAGAAAACTAAAAGATAGGTGGCTCCAATGAATGACATGTGTCCATTTATTGGTTTCTTTTATTATATAGTATAGATTATGATAGCTATTAGACTAAATTAATATTATTATTACTAGGTTAGAAACCCCGTGTATTACACGGGTTGATTAAATATATTTTTATATAATAAAAAAGTTACATCTTTTATTACTCTTGTATAACATGAGTTGAATAAGCACGTGTACTACACGGCTTGAATAAATATAATGTAATCAGTTAACACACACAGTCGTCAAAATACGCTTTTGGTAAAAAGAACTTTGATATACTATTTACATATTAAAACATTTTACTTTGTTTTTTTATTTTTCTATTATCAGGTTATAAACTTGTCTATTAAAAAAGTCCATTAAATCCACTTATTTCTTCTTTCTCCGTTCATGACCCATTGCTTTGTACCTAAATATTATTAGTTTTTATTCTTCCCTACTTAATACATGTAATCTCAATCAAGTAATCAAAATTAAAGAGGAAAACAATTACAAAAAATGATATGCACTTTTCAATTTGAATTCACATATAGAACTAACATGAGGCTATCAACCTGCAAATATGGTTTGTTTGGCATTTAGTCAGCGAAACGCGGGTTGGATCTCTCCTCCGAGTGGATGTTAATAGCTCGGAATGAAAAGGGACTTGCTCCATGTGAATGGCCCCATAAATTTAAGAGATCCAATTGTGTTTGGACTACATCTCCGGTGAAAACAGAGGCAATTTTGCTTGGGTTTCAGGAAGTTGCGTTTGCACCACATCCCCATTCCATTTTGCGAGTCAGTTGATGTCAGTCATCAAACGATAGTGGGATCCTCACATGTTATGCATGTGAGGGAAATAAACTGAGATAATTAACTTGGTTAGTCATAAAGGATTAAACCAACAACAAAAATAAACTTAAAGGATGTTTTTAGCAAATTTTAAACATTAAGGCTGGAACCTACAAGTTTGAGAAAACATAAAGGACGTTTTGTGCAATTTACTCGCAAAATAATAAACTAAAGATAAGTATAAAGATTATATTAGAAGATAAATATAAATATAGAGATATAGTTATAGATAAGCGTCGACTTAAAATACGGGATAACTTGATAAATTATCTTAAAACTTGTAATTTTTAAGATAAAAATAAACATAAATATATGGCAAGAAAACTAAAAAATAGATGTCTCTCGTATCGACACGTGTCCATCAATTGGTTTCTTTTATTATATGTATAGATTAGTTGGTTAATTTTATTGTTATTTTTTTATGGCAAGGATTGATTTATCACTTCAATATGATGATTGCTATCAGAGAATTTATGTTATTAGTTGGTTAATTTTATTATTATTTTTATATAGAGAATTTATGATATTAGTTGGTTAATTTTATTATTATCTTTTTATGTCATGGATCAAATAAGAAGTTTGACCCTTTGGGGATAGAGGTGTTCCGTTTTCCATCACTCACCACATTCAATCATTGTCCGTTACGTCATTGAGCTTGATTCAATCACTGGTGATGGATTTTAGTTGGGATACCCATCACTAGTGATGGTTTTTTATTTTGTAAAGAGTTATTGGATTTTATCACCCCCAAATATTGGTTATTGACAGTTGTCACCTTCAACTATCACTTTGACGCTCGTCACATCCAACTTAACACTTAATGTGGTATGTTACCACGTCGTTAACTAATCACTAACTTTTGATCTTGTTACTTAACTTTTGGGGTGTCCTAAGATCACTATGGCACCCCCAAAAGTATAGTACCAAGATCAAAAGTTAGTGATCAGCATGGTGACAGAACACACTAAGTGTTAAGTTGGGGGCGACATAAGTCAAAGTGATAGTTAGGGTGATAAAATCTAATAACTTTTTTTTAAATTATAAATTAACAGTAACAATTTCATTTAAATAAAAATTACATTAAAAAATCCTAAATTGCAAAGTAAAAAAAAACTAAACATTGCAAATTTAAAAAAAAAAAACCCTAAAAAATCTACGGCATCGCCCAACCCCACTTTTCACATATTTCGCGTTTGCGTTGAAGTAGGATCGACTTAAAGGGTTCGTCAATAGTGTTGTGCGGTTGTAACAAGACGTTTAAATCACTATTTATTTCATTTTCGGTCAAGTATTTAATATATGTCTCGTCACATTTAAGTTTTGAAGCCGCAAGTTTTTCTTTTCTTTCTTTGGATTCGGCCATTTCCACCAATTTAGCCACTTTGAATTCGGTGATGGACTCCGCCACTGCTTCCTTTCCTCTACTTGACGAATCACCACTTTTCTTGCGATGTGGCCTTGTGGGTGTATCATCTTGTTCGGGTTCGCCGTTCAGATTCATTTTGGGCATGTTGCTGGACTCGGAAGTAGTGTAGTTTCCGGGCTAGAAAGTTTTTGATCTTTTGGAACCTCCTCTTTTCTTTGGAGGTGTCGGCCCATCCATGTCGACCAACGCAACTGGTACCCACTTCGAGTGACGTCTCGCAACCTCCCATGACGCCAAGTGTGGAAAAGATTTGTGCTTGTATGTCTTGCAATACTCTTCTAGGGCTTTTTTATGATAGTCACTTCGCTCGTTTTGCTTTATGGATTTCGGGTCTACAAAAAATATAAAAAACACTATTTTATAAAACAAGATGAAAAAATAACAAAATATAGTAGTAACTTTAAAAAAAAAGTTACCAATTGAATGAAGCAAGCGCTAAATTTACTCATTTTTCGGTTCAAATATCCCCACTTTAAGTCATTTGATCCATAACTCATTTTTCGGTTCAAATATCGCTCGGTCGAACCGGGAAGTTTGAAAAAATGTGTTATAACTCGTCCCCAAAACAAGTCTCTTCTTTGTTCATTTGAATGTTTTTTTGTTTTCGGAGGTGTGCAAGTATGCCTTGACCAAGGTGACCACTTCCTCGCTCGTCCAAGCTCTCCGATCGGATGTTGGGACGATTTTAACTTTTTCATCGTCTTCTTCTTCTTCTTGAACCGGTTCACTATCGTCATCGTTATCAAGTTGTTGTTGTGGTTCGCGATATGCACGGGCAAATTGGTGGATGAGATTGTTATCTTCTAGTGGGTCGAGTGACATTTGATTAAGCGGTTGGGTTTGAAACGGTTGGTTTTGAAATTGTTGAGTTTGAAATGGTGGAATAAAAGGTTGGTTTTGATATGATTGGTCTTGAAACGGTTGGTTTTAAAACGATTGGGTTTGAAAGTTTTGGTTGGGAAACGATTGGGTTTGATATGGTGGGATTGGGTCGGCTTTGTCTTGCAAGCGAAATTTCGCCGGCTCGCCAATATTAGCTCGAACCTTTGGTCGTATGGGTTTTTTCTTCGAACCCGAACCGCGTTTGCTTGAACCTTCCATTTTTCGGTTTAGAATGTAGAGTGTAGAGATGTATTTTTGTGGGTTGAAAGATTGTATTTTTTTTGTGGGTTGAAAGATTTTTTTTGTGGGTTGAAAGAATGTAGAGTGTATATATATATATAGTTCAGATGGTAATTTTTTTATAAAAAAATCTTGTTCAACGGTACAAAATTGGTAACATACAACGGTAATATTTCAAACTTCACGCGTCATGGCCAGCACTAGTGATGAGTTTCACGCGTTTTGGAATCGGGTGGCGGCGGTGTATCACGCTAGTTCACGCGTGGTCTTTTGGCCACAACGCGGCGCCCTGGGTGCCCTTATATAAAGTTTAAGAATGCATCTTGATCTTATACGTGGCAAAGTAGAAAAATAAGAGGGAAGAATATCTTAGTTATTATTACGCCAACTCATCTTCAATCAATTCTCAAAACCACATATCAACTTTTCCTTTAGTTTCTTTCTTTAGAATCACTACATCATAGTGTGACGTTCTTCATCAATCACTAATTCAAACACTCAATCAACTTGTTCGTCAACTTCTCTAAAGTAAGCCGGTTCAGTTTCATACAATTTCTCACTTTTTTCGCGTGATTTTGAAACGAATCATTCAATTCGTTCAATTTGATCGTTGATTAGTGTTTCTAACATTAAAATTTAGTCGGCTGTTGAAGAAATATGAAAAAAAATCGGCTTCGATATGTGTAATTTTGTCTGATTTTGAAACGATTGTTTTCGAATTAGGCATGATGTTTTGGGTTGTTTTGCCAATAAATACATCAAACATAACAATTTAAAACACAATGCAACATATTATGGGCGTGAAATTAAAAATACAACTAAAACACACTGCTTAACACTTAAAACACACTACTTAACGTTCTTGGCATGGTGTTTTAAGTTTTAAGCCTATAATTCATTGTATTGTGTCTTAGATTGTTATGTTTTGTGTTTTTATCGCTAAAACAACCCAAAACATTATGCTGAGGTTCAAAACATGATGCCTACATGTCAATTCTTATGTCTTCTCACACTTCTCACGAAAAATGTCATTTTTATAGGATCCGAAAACTATATATATATCGGTTATTTTAATTTATATGCAATCTCAGTTACTTACAGCTTTAAAGTGATTACAATTTTTAGTTGTTACACCCGTGTGTCACATGGGAAATAAACTAGTTTTCATAATAAAATAAACCTATCTAATAAATAAATAATTCAAACTATGCAAAATTAATAAATAAAACTATATTTATCATTAATCCATTTGAATTATCTTTAACCCATTTAAACTATCTAGATAATCCTCCAAATTAGAATTATCTATTCATTCACCCCCTTAATTTTGACCAGGACCCGCTTCACATCCGCACCATTATCGGCAACCTCAACTCCTTGACCAAGTTTGACATCCCTCTTCCCGCATCCTGGGACTACACCGTTCTTGACCACGGATAAAAAAAACAAGCTCGCCGCTTCTATCGTTTTCTTCTTTCCTTGCATAACACGACAAGATCTAAAGCACCCCGCTTTGACGAATCTCCCTCCATCCGTGTACCGGCAAATCCAATCAGGTACCTCTAGATTGAAAGTTGCTAATGCGATGAAATTCATCATCGCAGAACCAAACCTAAGTGATCACTGGTCCCTACCGCCTTCCCAACAATACTCCCCGTAACACTCACTGATCCGAATCACCAAACTGTCAACACTTTCCTCTTGTGAACAGCAGAAAAGAAAGTAACCTTAATTGGATTTTTACACGAAAAACTTCTTGATCGATATGCACCCATTGTCATCAACCGCCAACACAACAATCCACAGCTATTCTGTCATTTTTGTTGTTAAATGAACCCCCGTCAACCCGTGTTGTTCTTGTTTCTGCTGCATAAAAATGCATTGGTTTTTTACCTGCCATAGAAAAAGAACACTCACCATTCTTTTTTACACGACTAAGAAGCTTTCGAAACCCAACCTCAATTGAACCCTTCTGACGATCAATCGTCTCTACCAACAAAATTCCTATTGTTGTGGTCTTGAATCTCCCAAAACAAAACAAACAACTTTGTTCCTTTTGCAATAATTTGTGCATAAATCCACCAATCACTACTATGCTTAATATTTATTGAAAAACCTTTAAATCCACCAATCCACTAATATCACGAATTTATATCTCCAATATTGAATTTGGATTGCAACTCACTATTAATTTTAAGATTATAAATTAAAAACAGTACCAGTGGTAGGAGACTTGGTTTTCAAATGGAGACTCAAGTTCAATTCTCACTTGTGCCATATTGGGGTGGATATAAGCAATGAAGGATTTGAACTAGGCCTTGTGTGAGGTTGTCAGTTTGATTCCCGAGCCCAACTGGGTTTTCGTCCCACCGTGTGTTACGCCAAAGAGTTATGCTCTTGTGGTGGCACAACGACTGTTAAGTGGCAGCCGACGGTATAGTTTCCCGGGGGAACGCCCAAAAAATCCAAACTTTGAAGCCAGCGTGGGCCCGGTTAAGACAACATAGTCTGGTCAATGTGGGGCAATACGAGACTCTCCGATTTAGAGAGTGTGTTAACCTTATACATGAAGTTCACCATTCAAAAAAATAAAAAACAGTACTAACCAATGAATTGCATTCGATCAAATCATTCTATTCCAGTATCTCCATTTAACTCATTCTTAGGCTAGAGGGTGTGGTTTAAAGCTCAAAGGGCTTTATTACGTCACGTAGGCGACGCATAAGCAGGGGGCTTTGTCGCTAACTTATACGGTGTGGAATAACACCCCTTATAAAGCCCCTTTTAACTATATTAAAAAAAGATAAATAAAAAAAAGTTGATTGGTTGATGAAGGTGGGGCCCATTGATTTCTTCCTCTCGCGCCCGCTATTCCTTTGGCGGAAGCCAAGGATAGCGTCCCCTTAATGGAGGCGGGGTGGTGTAAGGCGCCATAGGGCGCTAAAGTTGATGGGGGGGGGGGGGGGGGGGGGCGAAGCCACACCCCCTGGCCTTAATTAGCGGCTTTAGCCATTTTAGCGCCCACTAGCACAAATTTGTTAGTCACTATATGTATCCAAATCCTCAAAACTTCGCACCAACACTCAGTTGAAATGCTGTCAGAAGTCCGTTACCAAGACTAAAAAACCTCGTATGAATTAATTAGCTCTTTCAAATTGCTTCAATAAAAAAATCAGTCGACGCATTATTGCTTGATCAAAACAACCTGCGCAACAAGATTCTGGTGATTCTTGATCGGGATAACAACCAGTCATCACTTGTTCTTTGTTCCGATCACAAACCCTAATCGAGTTCTTCCCAGCCTTGCACGCCAAGTCTCGTCTGCCGTCGTCGTTGGAGCCCCGCGAGGGGAGGGGAACCCTTCTCGAAAAACGACTTTCAAAATCGCCATGCTCTGATACCAATTGTTGAAAAAATCAAGCCCTTAATTGAACACATAGAACACGAGATTGAACAAAACGACTCTTTTTATTATAAACCAAATGCACACCAAATTATAATAAACCTATACATCTATTTGTACGAGACTCATTCTGATCTTAATCCAACTCAAACGCTATTTTAATAATAAATAAACCAACTAAATAAAAATATCTAATAAAAATAATAATTAAACTATATTTATCTTGAATAATACTTGAATGCTCTTTAACTCATTTAAACTCTATGAATAACCCTTCAAATCAAAATTATCTCTTCAAGTAAAAAATTCAAGGACCCGCCTCCTAGCTCAGTTGGTTTTCGGCCGGGGGTTTGCCAATGGCCACCCCGGTTCGAATCCCGACATCTACGGCTTGTGGGGTGGGTTGTCCCAATGATGAATCGTATCCTACCGAGGCATGGTGCGGTCTTGAAGGCAACCCGGTTTTACCCAGCTGTTACCCCAGCGAGTCTCTCGTGTGGGGGCAGTATGGTTTTCGGGCGGAAGTCAACTTGCGCGGCGGCCGGGGCCCGATCGAACATCGCGTCCGTAAGTGCGGGGCTGACGGGGGAATGTCTTCGACATGAACCCGGTGACCACTGGTCCAGTACATAAAAAATCACCTTCCAAAAAAAAAAAAAGTAAAAAAATTCAAAAGGTATCTTGCTTTTGAAAAAAAAAACCTAACTAAATAAACTTATCTAATAAACAAATAATTTTCACTATTACTATATATTATTACTTTACTATATATTAATAAAGGAAATGAAATGAATAGTGATTTTAATATTATAATAGTATATAGTTTTTTTAATGTTTTTATTATTTTAATATTATAATAATAATTTTCTTTGTTTTTTTAACTTTAATCTTTTTTTCCATATCAGGGGTTGGGATAAGCTTGGTGTCAACCGGCATCGAACCAATATTGGTATCGAAAATACCGGGATGGTCCTGTTCGAAATCAGTACATGAAGGTAAAATCCTGCACTAATACAGAAAACGTCAAAAGTTGGTGCCGAATTGATATTGGAAATCTTTTGATTCGGAAAATTCAATGCTGCTACCTGGTACCATTTGCTCATCCCTGATCACTGTTACCGTACGAACAACGGTATCGTACAACTTTTTTTTGTTGATTTTCTTCAACTTTAAATTTTTTTTTTTAGTTTCAGGGGTAGGGATGAGCTCGGTGCCAACCGATACAGAATCGGTACTGATACCGAAAATACCGGTTACGGTACCGGTATATGAAGGTAAAAACCGGTAGTGAACCGGTACCAGGAATGCCAAAAGTCAGTACCGAATTTGGTACCGGTGCTCAGAACAATTTGCTCATCTCTGACCACGGGTTTCATACGAACAACATCGTTATCATACAACATTTTTTTGGTTGATTTTCTTTCGGTTATCTTTTAGTGTTTTTTTCTACATATTCTTTTTATTCTTGTCAGCAGTTCCGTTCGCAACACGCTCGTAGTGATTTCAAAACACATGTAAACACAGACTAAATAACAAAAGAAATTCGCCGCAAAGCGGCGAACTTCTTTAAACCTAGTTTGAATAAATGAACCAAACTATATTTACCTTGAATCCACTTGAATGGTCTTTAACTTATTTAAACTCTACGAATAATCCTCTAGATCAAAATTATCTCTTTACTAAAAAATTTTCAAGAAATTATCTCTTTACTAAAATTTTTTCAAGAAGTATCTTAGTTTTGAAGACAAATTAAAATTTTTGATTCTATTGCAGAGGCTTCAATCTAGTGGTCAATAGGAACTTACTCTTGTGAGGAGATAACGTTTTCATCTTTGGGAGGTGTTTAGTACACTATCTGTTTTTTTAATGACAAATTTAAATCACTCACGGACCACCGTGAGGAGATAAGGTTTTCATCTTTGGGAGGTGTTTAGTATAGTATCTTTTGTTTGAATGACAAATTTGAATCACTAACGGACCACTGGAGAATCATCGTGTCACCAGTGGAACCACCCGATCATATCCATCTCCACTTGGCATAATATGCCTATAGACCAATTCCGGAGGAAACCCAATAAATATGGGAAAAACCCTCTTGTGGTAATTGAATCCAGAACCTATTGCCGTAAAGCCTTATCTCACCTCTAAGATACCATTAGGCGGTTTAGTATAGTATCTAGTGGAAAAAGCTTTTAATTGTTAAACAAAATAAAAAATGGATTCTATATTTCTTTTACGACAAATGGAGAATGAGTGCATAAGTGCGTGAGTGAGATGGGAAGTGCACAACGCGATAAGTTGATAGGAGCATCTCCCTTTCTACTTAACATATTATATAAGCAAACAATGCATTGACGTGTAACTTGCTCATATTTGCATGATAAGACCTCTTCGTTCTCACATTTTTTCAATCATGCCAATAAATGTCATCACAAAGCAATTTACTTTTCTTTAACACCACATGTAGTTTTTAACTACAATTATCATTGTCATTGATATTAATATTATTAATTATTTTAGGGTTATTGGATTTTATCACCCATAACTATTGACTATTTGTCGCTGCCACCCTCAACTATTACTTTGACACCTCTCACCCCCCAACTTAACACTTAGTGTGTTCTGTCACCACATCGTTAACTGATCACTAACTTTTGATCTTGGTACCATACATTTGGGGGTGTCATATGGATCTTAGGAAGGTTTTAGGGATCTCAGGATACCGCAAAAGTATAGTAACAAAATCAAAAATTAGTGATTAGTTAACGACGTTGTGACAGAACACACTAAGTGTTAAGTTGTGGTTGACGGACATCAAAGTAATAGTTGAGTGTGACAGCGGCCAATAGCCAATAGTTGGGGGTGATAAAATCCAAGAACCCATTATTTTATTATACTTATGCAAAAACTTCCCAAATTTCGTTTATGACATATAATGAAATTAAACAAGTGTTTAGCATCTGTATTAGGCTAAACTAATAATATTAGAATAGTTGTAAATAATGTCTTTAGATAGCTGACTAAAATTATTGTCTCATGTTATAACATACATCTTTAAAGATATATGCTCATATTACTTATATTCATGTGTATTTTTTAAATTTGAAGATGTTTTTCCAGCATTTCTTTAATTGTAACATAATCCACTACTTTTAATAAAAAAAAAACCTGTTTTCTTTTATTATGAAAAAGACTAACAAAATTAAAGGAAGATGTTTAGTGACATGCAATTGACTTGTTCCACTACTTTATTTTTATCACCTCGAGTTTATTAGATGAATCATAAGTAAATTCTAATTCAAATATAATATCTTTAGTTTACCTTTCTTAATATTTATAAAGTCAATAAACCGATGTGTTATTTTATTTGTGTCTATTTGAATGTAAATGAACTTTATAAATAGCATTTTTTTTTAGTTATGATTATATTTGTATCCTTAAATTTTTTACATATGTAATAATGTAAGTGATTAAACGTAAACGACTAAATATGTAATTTAAGTATTATATTCGATTCATGTAACACAATAGATATATAATAATTTAATATTCAAATGTATTAGTAACCACTATATAGATTTTATATATAGTTATTTGAAGTCTAATTTCTAAACATGTATATTAAATTACATATACCTTTTAAAATAAGATTGCAAAACTATAAAAATTTCAAATATCCTAAACAAAAGGCAAATTGGAAATAAATAATCCCAACTTTCTCAATTTAGCCGATAATAATCCCAAGTCAGTTATTAGCCGAATATAATCCGAACTGGTTAATTTTTTTTGTAAAATAATCTGCCGTTAAAATAGCTTAACGGAGTTAAGTTTTTTCCGAATTACAAACCGATGTTTTAAGGCTTTTGATCAGAACGATGATACGAGTCGATTGATGTAAAACTTACCTCAAAATACAACCCTCAACCCACGAAAATGGAGCTTCAATTCGGGTGTTTAAATTTCAATTAACAAAAATCAAGCCATTTCGAGCACAATTTCGAGGTAAGTTTTACATCAATCGACTCGTATCCCAGTTCTGATCAAAAGCCCTAAAACATTGGTTTATAATTTGGAAAAAAAAAAACTTAACTCCGTTAAGCTATTTTAACGGGGGACTATTTTACAATAAAAAAAATTGACCTGTTCGGATTATTATCGGCTAATAACTGACTTGGGATTATTATCGACCAAACTTAAAAAGATGGGATTATTTATTTTCAATTTGCCTAAAAAAAAAAGGTATGGTTGTAAACATTAGGTGTTTTCGTCCATTAACAAATATTGCTAGGGGTTTATACAAAACTTACTTGCAACCATATGTAAAGTTACTATAATATAATCAATAGTTAGTTCATTGTTATTATTGTACGTAAGGAACGACCATAATGACAACTTCCTTTTCTCCGGTTATTCTCTAAAATCGGCCATAACACATACTTGCTATTCAAATTTGGGTCGTTTAGAAGATACCTAGTGAATCTTTTTTAGGGTAAATTACTTTATAAGTCACTGTGTTTTAGGGGTTTTAACCACTTAAGTCCAAAAACAAAATGTTTAACGTCCTGAGTCATTATAGCCATTTTTCTTAACCATTTGAGTCCAAATTTCTAACTCCATCCACCAAATCTGTTAACTACGAGGGCAATTTAGTCATTTAGACACAAAGTACAACTTTTATATGCACAAGAATATAATGAACAAGTCTTTGATGCATAATAATTTTAATATTATATAAAATCAATTTCACAAACTGCATACACCCTCTCTTTAGACATCCTACCACCACCCTCCACCACCACACCACCACCACCTCCACCACCGCATCATCCCACTGAAACCCCAACACCACCATCCAACTGCCGCCACCTCGAAACAACCACCAACACCACCATCCTCTCAAAACCCCCAACAACCACCATCCCTGACGGCTTCAACCACCATCCCCACCACTGCACTGCCATCATCCCCAAGTTGTCCAGTAGATAAAACATCTAAACACTAAACTTAACATTATCAAATCCAATACAAAAAGGCCTATGCCTTCAAAATGTAATCAACAGTAATCCTAACACCATATCACAACCATAATAATCAAACATATATACACAAATACAATTACAATAATCAAACAGATGTGAAGCACAACATGATTGAGAAGATCGAAGTGGATTTGACTTAACATTCCGTGGACGGTGTTTCCGACGCGACGGCACCGTCTTCTAGAGTAGTCAGAGAACCGTGACGCCTCAAATTAGGTTTAGGGTTAGCAAATTCTTCTACAGAGGTTGCAAAAACCTTAACGTCTTATGTACGCCATTACGTTGACTAATAGAGTTATTCCACTGCTGCCACGACATAAATTAGAGCATCGTCTTACCATGAATATCATTAGAGCATCGCTTCCTCTCTGATGTACGAACTCGTCTTTTTCCGGCGGCGGAGGTTGAGAACGGGGTTGGTGGAGGGGCTATGAGTGGGACTTCCGGCGACGGCGCATTATGTAGCTAACATTTTGAATTTGTGCAGTGTGGCCATTGATGGAGATATGATGGTTTGAGAGAGATATAAGGAGAGATGTGTATAAGAGAGAGAGAGAGATAGAGATCAAAATAAATTGGTTTTTTATTTTTTAATTATAGGGGTAATTTGGTCATTTAACAAAAACTTAACAACATAATTCTAACTGTGTTAGAAATTTGGACTCAAATGGTTAAGAAAATTGGCTATAGTGACTCAGGACGTTACATATTTTGATTTTGGACTCAAGTTGTTAAAACTTCTAAAATAGGGAAATTGGATTTAAATAATCCGAACTTTCACCTGTTGGCCAATAACACTCCGAACTTTCAGTTTGGCCAGCAGCACTCTCAACTTTCATCCTATTTTCCCTAAACACTCCCAAACTAACATATCACTAACCAAGTTAGTTTTTAAGTTTT
>JARYGA010060400.1:30107-97503 GCA_030545235.1 Helianthus tuberosus | reverse complement strand
AGAATATGATCTCGTGAGTTATCGTAAAATGCTATATTAAGTTACTTACCTAGTTCATGTGCATTAGGTTAAAAAGGCTAATCAATAGGCTAGGCTCTGCTCAAATTGAATCTGCAATATATCAAAGGATTATCTGTAGACTAAGCTTTGCCCGTAGAAATCTGCAATGTGAGTTCATTTCTCTTTTTCTCACAGTTTGTGAGTCCATTATATTTTCTCACAGTTTTATCACCTTTTTGTAAAACAATTATATTTACAAAGATTTTACAGAATCCTAAATGATTACCAGTTATACTTACAGTAATTAAGTTTTTATATTAACTGCTGGTATGAAAGGTTTTATACATTATTTGATTCTTATTATTATTTGCCAGAAAGTTAGTTAATATTATCATGATTACAATAACAGTGGAAATTATGCATTTTACTAAGATTATATTTTAGTCTTAGTCACGTTAAAATATTAAATAATGATATTACAATTATTTAATTATCATATTTGATAAGTTATATTAATTTGACATAAATTGATATATGTCATTATCTGGATTAAATGGTTTTATGCCAAAAGTAATATATTTGACAAAGAAATGTCACAGGACATCATTATGTCTGAAGACACTGGTTGAGAGAATGATCAACAGTGTTATAGAATTACTAGTTGAAAGAATGATCAACAGTAATATAATCTGAGTTACTAGTTGAAAGAATGATCAACAGTGACATGACCGAAAGCACTAGTTGAAAGAATGATCAACAGTGTTATAGAATCACTATTTGAAAGAATGATCAACAGTGATAGGACCAGAATCATTAATTGAAAGAATAATCAATATTGATATGATTATAGTCACAGGAATCGCCTAGTGACAGATAAATTGAATAATAGTCAAATACATTTATTTGATGAATTCACTATCGGACTAAAGTGAAGTCAATAAATTAATATGATTACTATCACATTGGAACTGTCATTATTTGACAAATACTGAGTGAATTGGGTAAATATAAAAACCTTAATACTGTAAGGTATAACAATATATTTATAAAATGGAATGAATTCACTCAGTGTTATCGCTGACAAAACCTTTTTAAAACATTTTTCAGGTAAGTGGAATAAGAGCTGGATACGACACTGAAAGGCTTCAAGAAGTGGCTTATTTTATTTAAATCAAATTAAGGAATATTGTAAACAAAATTCACTTTATAAAATATGGGTTTATCCCATCTCTTTAAATAAAATCCGGTGTTTTCTAAACTCTGATATTTTTCCTAACTCACGGTCCTGATGAAATTTCCGCTGCAACGTTTTTAAAATAATCACCGGTACCGCTGGACTGTTCACGGCACCCGATTCCGTCCAGGGTGGGTCGGGGGTCGTGACAGTTTGTCAGTGTGTTTGTAGAAAAAGTCAGGTCATTCGAATTTGATCCGAATTATATCAGTTCTCATGTTTTGACATCAAACTCAGTTCACATCAAATTCAGTCAGCACAAAATTCTCACCAGTTCGAGTATCAGTCTTATTCTGTTAATCGATAAATTTTTAAACTGATTGTTGTTTGTTTGTTTGTTAGGTACTTGTCAGGTATTTTACAAGGTGATACAGCTCATTTGAACATTCGAAACATGGAGAACGAGTTTTACAATGCTTTTGCTAGTCCTGTTACAATTACTCAGAGTACATTGCTTGAAAATGAAACCGGGACGTCTCAGAAACCACCCAAACTCATGGATATTGATGATTACAATGGATGGTCTGAAAGGTTTGGAAATTGGGTTGAGGCGTATCACTTGGAGGCGTGGGAACACACTGAAGAGCCGTATGTTAAGCCCACAAAGAACGATGTTGTGAATGGTACTCCGTTGACACTTAGAGAAATGAGTACTGTAGATAAAAAGAAATATCGAGATGAGAAATTGATGGTGAGTCTGCTTCAGCAAGCGATAAAAGAAGATATTTTGATACTGCTTCAACATGATGGAACTGCATATTCGATATGGACAGAGTTGGAAGCAAAGTTTACTGGAAGTGACGATATGCTCCGGAATAAGATGTCTCTCATGAAAAAGGAATTTGACTTATTTCGGGGATTGAAAAATGAGAGTGTCAAGCAATTAATTGATAGATATTGTAACTTGGTGAGAAATATGACGAAACTTGGTGTTAAGAAAGATACTGATGAATTGGTTGAAAAACTTGCAGATGCGCTACCATATGAAACATGGGGAACATTTCTGATGATGCTGCGGTCAAACAAAACAGATTATAAGAAAATGACACTGGGAGATTTTATCAAGCATCTGGAAGCTCAGGAGATGGAGCAGAGGAAGATTGCTAGGATGAAGAATTACGATGGAGAACAAGATATCAGCTTGTATTACAAAGGTGGTGTCAACGAAAAGTCAAATTTTTCTCCGAAAATAGAAACTGCTTACAGTGTGAAAGATTCTTCTGAAAAGAAATCATCCCAGGGATCAAGCAGCACTAGATTTTCATCATTCGATCCAAACATTTCTGCAACAAAGAACGGAAGAAAACTTCAATGCAATATTGTATTAAATCTTGAAAGTGATCAAGATTATTCTGAAGAAGTAGCTAAAAATCAAATGTCTTTGTTGGGAATGGTTCTAGAGTCTTATAGTAGTTTTGTGGCCTGAAAGATCGGTAATCCAATGCTCACGAAAGAGGATTACGATCAAATCGATGCTGAGGAAATGGAATTGATGGATATTAAATGGTGCATGGCCAGTGTAATGAGAAGAGCTGAGAAGTTTAAACAAATCACGGGAAGAAATGATTTTCTTGATGCAAGTGTTTCAAATTTAGGCTTTGATAAGTCAAAAGTTACATGTTTTCGCTGCAGGGAAAAGGGGCATTTCAAGAGAGAGTGCAAAAATCGTGAAGCTACTGGAGCTCAGAATCCTTTTGGAAACAATGATTATCACAAAAAGGCGATTTATCATCAAATAACACCAGCATTGCATCAGGCACAAACTGCACATGGAATGATGCAGATTAAAGATTCAAAGAAAGCTTGTCTGGGAAAGGATGGTGGATTCAGTTGGGATAAATATGTTCCAATAAACAGCAAAGTGTGTTTGGCAGAACAAGATGATGAAAAACTGGCTGAAGGTTTCAATTGGGACAATTTTTGTCCAGATCAAGAATTTATGGCCAAAGAGATGTCTAAAGACACTTCAAATGTTAATGTTTTTTTTGCTAATGCTTATGATTTAAAATGTGCAGAAAGGTGCAGAAAAGTCATGGAAGCAGCTGAAGAAAGACGAAGGAAGAACAAAGAAGAGGAAGAAGAAGAAGAGAGATTGAAGAACGAAGCGAAAGCTGAGAAAAGAAGAAGAGCTGAGTTTTTACAATCAAGCAGAAGTGTCAAAGAAGTTCCAGAATATGCAATGAAGATTGATGAAGAACGAGTTGAAGTTTCTGAAAAGTGCATGAACTGTGATTCGTTAATCAAACAAAACAATGAGTTATTGCACAATATTCACAAGTTGAAAGAATCTTATGACACAATGAACAGAGAAATTAACAAATATACTGATTCGAGTGGTGAACAAGCAATGGCGATGAATACTTTGAAAGTAGCATATCTTAGACAGCTGGATGATGCTAACTTTTATATCAAGAAATGTGCTGATTTAGAGTTGGAGCTGGAAACACAGAAGATAGAGACTGAGAAAGTTAAAAAGTTATTAAACAGTTACTCATGTTCTTCTTTTGTTGTTGACAGGATTTATCCAGTAGTGGAGAATTTGTAGACATTTGAAGAAATGAAAATGTCTGAAGAAAAGAAATCTGTGACAAAAGATGAAGTGAAGACTTCTGGTAAGAAACCAAGTGTGGTCTACACTAGATGTCCGCCCCCGGTCGAAAATGGATTTTTACCTCGAAATCCAAATTCCGAAAGAGTCGAAAAGGCAATAAACTTACAATGGGAGTCTGGGCCGTCGGATAACTTGCCAGAAAATATTGATGTCACATACACGTCATCCGACACTGATCATGAGTCAAAGTTGATAAAAAGTGTGGTCGATCAGGTGTTAGATAAAGATGACATAGAGGAGTCAAAACCGGAGTCCAAATTCAAGTCAAAGTCTGAGTCAGATGCGTCAAAGTCAACAGTCAAAAAGGACAAACGAGTTTATGATAAAGAGTTTTTGATATCAAAATCTAATTTGAATGATGAATCATTCAAAGTGGCATATACTTTGAAAGATTCTGACAAATTATATTCTGATGAGATTTTTCCAATAAGAAGTGTCAGATTTGAAATGATTCAAAAGGTTTTCAAAATTACAGAAATTAATATTTCTGAAATAAAAGATTTAAATCTTATTGGAAAACCTAAACAATACACTTCAAGAGATCAACAAAGAATTAACAAGAAAATGGGTTACAATTGTGGTTACAGTTTCCAAAAGAAACCAAACCATAATTGTAATTTCAAAAAGAAAGGTCTTGGATTTAATCAACCGAAAAACTATAAAAATGAAAAAATGTATAAACCAAAAACTGTGTTTGTTTCAGGGAAAACGACAAAGGCTGAGAAAGAACAAGTATTCAGAAAACAGACAAATCAAGAATTCCTTGCCAAGAAGCAAGAAGAACTGAAGAAGAATGTTGTTCCAAAGAAGATTGAAAAGAGAGCATGTTTTCAGTGTAGAACTGTTGGTCATGTTGCTAGGGACTGTCCGAAGATATTCAAACCAAAACAGGAAGTCTCTGGTAAATTGAAAGAGAAAGTTGTGGAGAAAACTGAACTTATAACCAAAACATTTACAGGCTTTGAAAATTCAATCTTTGAGAAGGGAGAATGTTTAAAGAGTGTTTTGAAAGGAAAAGAAAATGTAATAAATCAAAAATGGGTTGTGAAAGGTTCAGGTAACAATTCTGGTGATGAATCTGATTCCACAAAATCAGAGGAGCCAAAGGTTGTTATAGAAAAGGTTGAAAAATCAGTTCCAACTATGAACGATGAAAATTTTCCACCTTTGCATGCTGAAAATTTCAAAAGGAAAGTTGGTAAAGTTGAGATATCAAATCAATTTTATAATGACAAAAAGGTTTTTGATGTTGACAAGGCCTTTAACCCTACCGTAAAACATATTTTTGGAAAAATGATTGATCGAAAAGTCAAAGGGGTTAAAGAGTTCTACGAGAAGAAGAGGGGAGGTAAGAAACCGAGTGATGATGACTCGGTAACACCCAAGGAAGGTCAGGCTTGGGTGGACATATTCTTCAAAGAGTAAAAACCTGACTTGCCGGAGCTCCCAAGTTGGTAATCGTGGAGCATGAATCGGCATCATTCTTATGTTGTTTGTTTGAAAATTGAAAATTTTTGGAAATTTATATTGCAGGAATTGCCGGAACTCCCAGGTTTGTAAGCGAGGAGTAGGAATCGGCACCTTGAGAATTCAACTAACAGATGATGTTTGGTTGAAAATGTTTGATTGGATTGATCTTAAAAGTGGTAAATCAGGGACATTAAGTTGTATCTGATTTTCTACAAGTGGTTGAAAAACAATGTGATGATTTAATCCCCAATTTTACAAGTGGTAAAATCAACAAAACTTATATTCCGGAAAAACCATTTGATTAAAACAAACTTAAGTGTTTTGAAATCGATGGGAAAATAGTTTGTTGTGAGGGGGAGTTCTGATTGTTTATGCCAAGTGGATGGAGAATTGAGGCAATTCGATATCAGTTGTCATGTTCTTGTACAGTTTGTTTTCAAATTTCCTAAAATGTGTTTGCATTTTAGGGGGAGTAAGAAATTTTAGAAAATCCAAAAACATTTGAAAATTTGAAAAAGTCAAAAACATGATAAAATGAAAAATGAGTTTTTGTTGCATAAAAGAGGAAATGATAGTACATCAGTGGACTGTCACAACATGCTAAAGAAATGGAAAGTAAAAAGTGATAAACGGTCTCACTGATGATGTGCCAGTAGGTTTTTGCATATCTAGTAGATTGTGACGAGATATAAACCTAAATTTCAAACTTGCTTATATCGTGGGGAAACATCTCTCGGATATATGGGTAACCCCCGAAATCTCGTTTGAAAGGTCTCGTATTCTGATATACTAGGTCTTTATACTCAATGATGTCTGGGGTATTATTCCGGGACTTCTGCTGAACGATGGTTCTGACCTAGTCCTCGAATAATACTTTCTGCAAATGCTTGAAACATAGCATCACCCTCAGCATATATGATAAGACAATAAAATTGCTTAGCAATGCTGTTGTAAAAAAGATCCTCTAAAGGGGACATACCCACAAGTTGAGTCATGATCTCTCTGCTGAACGGTAGTTCTGACCTGAGCTCTCATGATTCTTCATAATTTATTAACCCCTACAGATATCATTTGTGTCATAATTACCTGTAAGACTGAATATTGGGATCTGGATACGGGAGTATATTCTGAGATGGGACACGCGATTGAGTTTAAGTACTTAAGACACTAATTGCATATCTCGAAGCAGTTGAACTTTGTGTGAAAATTTAAGTGGACAAGTATACTGACAATCTAAGTGAATCGTTTAGAGCTTAAAATGAAATGAAGCTTAACGGTGTTGGTGATTGGTCTCAAAAACTGATATGATTCTCTTGCACGAACTCACAAAAATATTGTTTGTAAATATTTCATTTACTGTTTTTCAGTACTTTCTAAAATCCAAAAAGATTTTAGTGTGTTTTAGCATAAATTTTGAATAAATTCAAAAAGATTTTCGACAACTGGTGTTGAAGAGCTGATTTTCAAAATTCCGGGTGCTAAACATGATGAACAAATGGTTTGGGTGAAAGTATTTGAAATTTGTTGAATTGAAATGAGAAAAGTTTTTGCAATAAAAAGTTATTCCTGCAAGTGATAAATTAGATTTGAAAATCTTATTCACGAATTGTTATCAGAAAATTTATTTTTGGGTAGAGTTTTTGCAGGTTGGCCAGGTTCCGAAACCTGAGTTAGATGAGTGCCAGGTTACGATCTAAGAACCTGTGGAAAGTGAATTCCAGACTACAATCCCAGCAGATTGAGAGGGGGAGTCTGAAGACATCATGATATTCAACATTTGAGAGAGAGGAGTTTGTTGATGATGAAGATAGAGAATAAGGATTCTTGCAATGACAAATACTTCAGAGGAAGATTGAAGACTAATAACGTTTGTAGATTGACAATTAAAGACTCGACACTAAAGACTCCGTCAACATCCGAGGGGGAGTTTGTTGGTGCACTACGTCTGTCGACTACGTCTTATATAGAGTCTCAGTCTCATTACGAATCTGAAAGAGGATGATGTCATCATCTTTGATGATGACATCATAATGATGAAGTCATCAATGACATCACTTCAAATGAGACAAAATATGGTGCATGTGCATGTGGAATTTAAGTTAGAAAATTGATTTCGTTCATAGGTTTAGAGGTGATTTCGCTCATGAGTCAAGAGTCTGATTTCGCTTTTATGTCATGATCATTTCGCTTTTATGTCAATGTGTGATTCCGCTTTTGTGTCATGTCCATATAAGCGGAATCATGACATCTATATATAGTCCAGATGAGCGAAATCAGATCCGAGTTGTAGGTGATTGTCTTCCGGTGAGCCACGAAGTGCTGCCGAAGTGTTGTTAGGTCTGTAATCGCATTTGTTATCAATACAAACAACAGATTAAAGTGAATATGTGCTGAATTACACCGAAACACTTGTTTCCGCCTCTTGTTTTGGTGAAAAACTCTTCTAACCGACTCGTTCGGATCCGAAACCGATCCTACAAACCCGAATCCCATCCTCTGAAGAAACAACAAATCACACCGAAGAGACTCCACATATACAATCTGAAGCGCAAAGCCACCGAAGAGACTCCATCCAACCCGATACCTGAGGTAACAACTATTGATAACCCTGACTCTGTTTTATCTTCTAACCATGATAATGAAACCACAGTACCAATAGAAGTCGTAGAAGTCGTAGAACCAACAGAAGAAGTGGCGAGTTATGTGTTACCTCCAAGATCAAACAGGGGAATCCCACCCAAACGGTACACTCCTGAAAAGGAGTCACGAAGATCAAGATACCCGGTGGCTAATATAGCTAGGGGGAGTCTTTTCCCAAGAAGCAAAATCGTTCGTGGCAATACTTTATAATGAGGAGATTCCAACTCATATAGACAAAGCCTTAGAGTCGGAAAAATGGAAGGATGCAATGAAGACAGAAATGGAAGCCTTGAAGAAGAGTGATACTTGGGAGAAATGTACTCTTCCGTCAGGAAAGAAACCAGTTGGGTGTAGATGGGTGTTCACTATAAAATACAAACCAGATGGGTCAATTGAAAGGTACAAAGCCCGGTTGGTAGCCAAAGGCTATACCCAAACATATGGGATTGATTATTCTGAGACATTCTCCCCAGTTGCAAAGATTGACATAATTCGGGTGCTCTTCTCAATAGCTACAAATCAACATTGGCAAGGCATCAACTTGACGTGAAAAATGCTTTCCTACATGGAGAGCTTAAGGAAGAAGTTTATATGGAAGCTCCTCCTGGTTTTGCAGGAGATTTCAGACCTGGAGAAGTTTGTCGCTTAAAAAAATCCCTTTATGGATTAAAACAATCCCCTCGTGCTTGGTTTGGCAGGTTTACCGTCACGATGCAAGGATATGGTTTTAACCAGAGCAATTCCGACCATACCTTGTTTCTGAAACGAAGAGGAAAACTCATAACTTGCTTAATTATCTACGTTGACGATATGATAATTACATGGAATGATGAAGAAGAGATGACAAGGCTGAAAACAAATCTGTTTATGGACTTTGAAATGAAAGACTTAGGAAGGTTAAAATACTTCCTTGGAATCGAAGTGTTAAGGTCGAAACAGGGAATATTCATTTGTCAGAAAAAGTATGTTCTTGATTTGTTAGCAGAAACAGGGATGATCGATTGTAAACCCGCAGATACCCCTATGATTGCAAACCAAAAGCTTTATATGGAGGAAAAAGCAGAATTGGCAGATAAAAACAGATATCAACGGATTGTGGGAAAGCTGATTTATCTTTCACATACTCGCCCAGATATAGCTTATGCAGTAGGAGTTGTCAGTCAATTTATGCATCAACCTCAAGTTGCTCACATGGATGCAGTTTGGAGGATTATCAGGTACCTTAAAGGAACCGTCGGCCATGGTGTTCTGTTCAAAGCAAATGGACATCTAAGGACTAAAGCCTATACAGATGCAGATTGGGCAGGAGACAAAGGGAATCGGAGATCAACCTCAGGCTATTTTACCTTAGTAGGAGGAAATCTTGTTACTTGGAGAAGCAAGAAACAAAAGGTTGTTGCACTTTCAAGTGCAGAAGCTAAATTCAGGGGAATAGCTAAAGGTCTGGCAGAAGTCTTGTGGATTAGGAAACTTTTAAGTGAAATCGGGTTTCCCCCACAAGAAGCAAGCAAGATTATGTGCGACAATGAAGCAGCTATTAAAATATCAGAAAATCCAGTACAATATGATCGAACAAAACACGTAGAGGTAGATTGGCACTTCATCAAAGAGAAACTGGAGTCCAAGAGTATTGATCTTCCTTTCGTCCGATCAGCAGACTAGTTAGCGGACATTCTGACAAAAACAGTTAATGGCAGAATTCTTGACAAGTGGTTAGCCAAGTTGAATTTTGGAGATCCCACTATTCAACTTAAGGGGGAGTGTTAAAAAGAGAATGGATCAGTCAAAGATTATTAACATCATTTCCGCAAATTAAAAGATTGGCCACGATCTCCTCCTCAATTCCAGCAAACTTTCTCTCCAAGCTTTTTCCTTATTTATCACATTGTAACAATTATAAATAGGTGTATTTTTCATTCATTGTAAACACACAGAAACTTACAATCAATTCATTAGAATATCCCTTTGTTCTATACCAATAAGACACAATTTACAAATCATTTTTTATAGTTTAGAATTTAGTCACTTGGCATTAGGTTTATTGAGTCCAATACTAATTTGAATTTTTTTTAAATAATAGTAAAACACTACCGAAGGGCATATTTTTTAAGCTCGAACAGGGTACGTGAATTCTCAGAGACGCCTCTACACTGCCGCCTACCGAACCATCTCCTACCTTCCTTTCTTTGTCACGCCTTGAAACATGATTTGTATTTGATATCGTAGCCCTGAATTCGTCGGTGTTTTTTTAAGCGTGTAGCCGGTGACGCCCTTCGAAGGCCTAACGTTGGTGTGTCGGCGACAGCAGGAAATTAGGTGGAAAAAGGAGGAAGAACAATGAAAGAAAGACTAAGCATGTTGTTGGAAAAGATAAGCCGGTGGTTGTCCATAAAATTTTTGATCTCGTCTTGATTCGCACAGCTCCTTATGACTTATTTTGGGTAACTTGCATTTGTTGGAGTCACCAATGAACAGAGCCGTCCCCAAGGGCTTATGACTCTAGGCAAAGGCCTACCTTCACCTATCAGCTATTAACAATATTCATACGTATCTTGCTAAAGCAGGTTTCTCGGAGTTCAGTCTCAGTTACCTCGGGGGCCTGGGCATACTGGTAAAGTTTTCTAATGAACATGACTGTAACGAACTGTTTTGCAATCATGAGTTATGGAGTCAATGGTTCTCGTCTCTTGATCTTTGGTCAGGCCAATCCTTGCCTTATGAGAGTATTGCTTGGCTCAGAGTGATGGGAGTTCCGATTCACTTGGCTGTGGATAAAGTTTTTAACGACATTGTCGGTCGTTTTGGTAAAGTGATTCATGAATCTCAAAGATCTGCGGAAGACAAGGATATGTCGGTAAACATTATTGGGGTCTTGGTCGGTGACGGGATCAGAATCATGGATCATGCCATTTTAAAATGGAAGGACAAGCAGTATAAAGTATGGATAGAAGAAGAATTGGCTGAATGGATACTGGAATGTCTCTAAGAGGACGACTCGTCGGAGGAAGATGATCAGTCATCTCAGTTCCGGTTCGATGATGGGGGTTTTCAGGAAGAAGACAGACCGTCAATGTTTATTGGAGAAAGCAATAAAGAAGGCGGCGAAGTTAATAAGGATTTTAATGCTTCTGGTCCCAAGGAAGTGGGGGTTCTGAAGTTACCCCTTAATGAATCACTGGGCACACAGGTGGAAATTTCCAACGTTAACTTTCGTTTTGGATCAAGGGGAGAGAAAGTCAGGCCCAACAGAATTCCGGCTATTTTAAGGCCCAAGCCTAAAGGAAAAAATGATGGGGCCCAAACCAACTCATCGGCAGACAGGCCTAATAAGAGACCCAGAGCTTTAGTAGAGGATTGTGATTCCTTTACTTCTGTTTTTCCAAAAGTTCCAGAAGCTGGCACTTCTATTATCGGTGATAATGTTGAGGAAGCAGGAGATTCTTCCCTTAGAATCCCCAATCTGGCTTCGACGGATTTGAATCGGTTTGATCTCAATAACAGGGCGGCATCTGAAGGGATGAGTGACGGTATGTATTCTAAATCGAACGGAGCTGATATGGGAAATCGTGCAGCTGAAGATGATAACAATGCTGAGTTGGAAGCCACTTTGAAGATGGGGGAAACAGTTGGTGTTCGGCTTGCAAATCATGAGGAGTTGGTCAAGTCCTTTATCTTGACAGAAGGCATTAACAAAGGTATCAATGCGGTTCCAAAATGGATTTTATGTCTCTTAATATTTGGGGTCTCAATGGAGGGGAAAAGGCGAGATGGGTAAAGGATATTAGAATTAAGAATTCCATTAGTGCGGTTGCAATTCAAGAAACAAAGAAGGAGCAGTTATCGGAGCTCTCTGTTTCCAATTTTTGGGGTAAGGGTAATGTTAAATTCGAGTTTGTTAGCTCGAGTGGTCAGTCTAGTGGGTTGCTTTGGATGTGGGATCCCTTAGCGTTGAAAATTGATAGCTCTATTAAAAACATGAATTTCTTGTTATTAAAAGGCAGCTTCAGG
This sequence comes from Helianthus tuberosus, assembly GCA_030545235.1. Classification (NCBI taxonomy): domain Eukaryota; kingdom Viridiplantae; phylum Streptophyta; class Magnoliopsida; order Asterales; family Asteraceae; genus Helianthus; species Helianthus tuberosus. The sequence continues at coordinate 85,540 of JARYGA010060400.1, read as the reverse complement.
GGAAGTGGGGAAAAAAGTCAATATGATAAACGTTTATGCTCCCCAGAAAACTACGGATAAGCGAAAGTTGTGGAATGATATTGCGGATCAGATGAATGGTTCTGAGGGTTTGTGGGTCCTCACTGGGGATTTCAACGCCGTTCGTTCTGCGAAAGAAAGAAAAGGCTCTAATTTTAAAGTGGCTTGTGCGAGGAATTTCAATGAATTTATTTTTGATCAAGGTCTCGCGGAGTATCCTTTATAGGGAAGGAAATTCACGTGCAGTAGAGATAACGGGAAGAAACTTAGCAAAATAGACCGTTTTCTGGTTTGTGAGTCCTTCTTCAACAAATGGCCAGAAGCGTGTGTGAAGGTTTTGCCGGGTCTTTTTTTGGATCATTGTCCCTTAGTGCTTTCGGTGGTTGATTTAAATTATGGGCCTCGTCCATTTAGAGTTTTCAGCTCTTGGATTGGTAGGCCAGGTTTTTCTGAGGCAGTGTCGAAGGCGTTGGATGGTTTCTCGTCATCTGAACCTCCAGACGTTATTTTATCTAATAAATTTGTTCATATAAGGAAGGAGTTAAAGAAGTGGAGGGATGATTTCCTTGAAAAAGAACATGAGAGCTTATCGACTACCTTGTCGGAGTTAGAAAAATTGGAGGAGGAGATGGAGAGTAGAGATCTTAGCGAAGAGGAGGAATGGTCTTTAGCTGAAAACAGAAAACAGTTAAAGGAAATTGAATCGAGAAAGAATGAAGATCTTAGGAAAAGGTCCAGATTAAAGTGGGCTATTGAAGGGGATGAGAATAGCATATTCTTCCATGCTTCGATTAATAAATGGAAGGCAACAAACATAATTCATGGGCTGATCATTGATGGGGTGTGGTGTTCCAAACCCTCAAAAGTTAAAAAGCATATTTTCGCTTTTTACAGGGACAAGTTTGGAGATCAGTTGTCTGTTAGGCCGAAACTTTTGTGTGATAATCTCAAGCAACTTTCGGAGGAGGATAAGGCTTATTTGATATCCCCTTTCTCCGAGATTGAAATAAAGGAGGCGGTTTTTGGTTGTCATGATGACAAGGCTCCGGGCCCCGATGGCATGAACTTCAAGTTCATTAAGGTTTTCTGGAACTTTTTTGAAGAGGATTTTAAGGATATTTTCGCCCACTTTTTTAACGAAGGTGCATTCAGTAATGGGAGTGGCTCTTCTTTCATCACTCTCGTTCCGAAGGTGAAAGATCTGATTTCTCTTGGTAATTACCGTCCGATTAATTTAGTGGGTATCATCAGTAAAGTTGTCTCAAAAGCTTTGGCTAATAGGATGAGGAAAGTGTTAAATAGTATAATATCAGAGTCCCAATCAGCTTTTTTAAGTGGGAAATGCATATTGGATGGGCCACTTATTATTAATGAAATTTTGGCTTGGTTAAAGAAATCTAAATATAAAGCTTGTTTCCTGAAGATCGATTTCGAGAAGGCTTATGATAACGTCAACTGGAAATTTGTTGATTCCGTTCTTAGGCAAATGGGGTTTCCTGACCGTTGGCGTCTTTGGGTTAAGGGAGTCCTTGAATCTGCTAGATCAGCTGTCCTTGTTAATGGTGCTACTACCTTCCAATTTCAATGCAAAAAAGGGATGAGGCAAGGCGATCCATTATCTCCTTTCCTGTTCCTTACAGTTATGGAGGCCCTTATGTGTATGATTGATAAGGCTATTGAAGCGGAGGACTTAAAAGGTATAGCTCTTCCGAACGGAGGTCCTGTTGTCTCGCATTTGTTATATGCCGATGATGCCATTATCATCGGTGAGTGGTCGAAGGAGAATATTCATAACATTTTAAGTATTCTAAGATGCTTTCACCTCTGTTCGGGTCTCAAAATTAATTTAGACAAGTCTAATATTTTTGGGATTGGCTTTTCCTCTGAGGAGGTTAGTAGCATGGCTGCCGAGGTTGGTTGTAATCCGGATTGTACTCCTTTTAAATACCTTAGTTTTATGGTCGGGGCCAACATGAATAGGATTAACAATTGGACTCCTGTTTATGAGATTTTTCAAAACCGTTTGGCCATGTGGAAAGGAAACAATCTTTCTATAGGTGGTAGGCTCGTCCTAATCAAAGCCGTCTTGGAAAGCCTTCCAACCTACTATTTCTCTTTGTATAAGGCCCCGAAGAAGGTTATTACTGATCTCGAACGTTTAATGAAAAAATTATTGTGTGGAGGGACGGATGGAGAAAGGAAAATGCACTGGGTAGCATGGGACAAGGTTACTTCTCACAAGAAAGACGGTGGTTTAGGAATCAGCAAACTTGCGGATTTTACTGTTGCTCTTTTATCGAAATGGGGATGGAGATACAAAACGGAAGAAAGAACATTATGGAAAAAAATTATTGAGGCCATTCATTGTAATCAACGGAGCTGGGAATGTATTCCGTTCAAGGTATCGGCTGGAGGTACATGGAACAGTATTGCAAAAGTTTTTATCAAGGTAAAGGTGAAAAATGAGCCTCTTCGGAATTGTTTTAAAGGTGAAGTTGGAAACGGAAACAAAATTGCCTTTTGGCTTGACCCTTGGATATGCAAAGAGCCTCTTAAAGACAAGTTCCCAGACCTTTTTTCTTTGGAAGCATCTAAAAAGTGCAGAGTTTGTGATCGCGTCCAACAAGGTAACGTTTCTGTGTTTGTTTGGAATTGGAAATCTCAGCCGGCTGTGGTGGGTCAGGAAGTTGATTTTCAGCAGTTATACGGTTTGCTGGCTCCCGTGTCTCTCAGTCATCAAGCCGATAGCTGGAAGTGGATTGGCGGTTTCTCGGAGGACTATTCAGTGAAAGCTGTCAGAAGAAGCCTTGAGACCGGGTCTGGTTCGAGTAATAATCAAGTTTTTAGGTGGTGCAAATGAATTCCTCAAAAATGTAACGTTTTTGCTTGGCGCACCAGTTTGAACAGTATCCCTACTCTCACGAAACTCAGGAAAAGAAACGTCCCTGTTGCTGAAGTTTCTTGTCCGCTCTGCAGCTTCGGTGACAAATCTGTGGAGCATTTCTTCACGGCTAGTTGGGTCTCGTCGACGGTCTGGCAATATTTGAGCTCATGGTGCAAGATTCCAGGTATTATCGCTTTTTCTTTCAAAGATTGCTCGAAACGGATTCTTTGGCTGGTGTTCCGGATCAGTGGAAGCAAGCGATTCAAGGGTTAATGATTATCGGCTGCTGGGTGATCTGGAAAGCCTGGAACGAATTAAAGTTTTCAGGTAAACAGGTTAAAGTCGAAAGTTTAACAAGCGAGATTAAGTCTTTAGGTTTCTTTTGGTATGCCAATAGGTCGAAGAATAGGAACATTACTTGGGATTCTTGGTGTAAATTTGTATAATGTAGTCTTGTAGTTGTGTCGGCCTGGTTTTGGGTCGGCTTTGTTTCTAATGAAGTTTTCCTTTCAAAAAAAAAAAAAATCTACACTAGTTTAGGAAGAAAAAAACTCACTATAATCTTATATTTTATTTGTTTTCTCCGTTGTAGTTGACTTAAGGGCCCAGTGCCACCCGGTCCAAGACATACCAAGTCAAGAAATTTCTTTAACCTATTTTAAAATTAGGACGTTTTTTTTAAAGGCTAATTTCTTTAATCATCTGTCGTTTGTGAGACTTGAACCCAAGACCTTCCCCTTCCCAACCTACGTGTTTTAAAGACTTTGCCTTTGCTAATGGACCACCACCCCATTGGTAGGACGTTGTTTTATTTAACATTATATTTACCTATTTGTTATTTCTTTACATTTAAAAAAATCCACTATTAGTTTATATTAATGACTAATAAATATCCATTTTTTAAAGTTAAAAATGAAATATAAATACAAATACAAATACAACATAAGTTGTGAATGTCTAATCAAATTCTCTATATATGATGAATATTAGGGGTGTGCATGGGTCGGTTTGGTTCGGTTTTTACTATTAACCATAACCATAACCGCTAGTTCGGTTATGGAGTTTTGGTAACCATAACCAAACTTCGGTTACGGTTAATCGGTTATGAAGTCGGTTATGGTTCGGTTTTGGTTAATTTCGGTTAAGTAACCAGGCAAGGTTTGAAATAAATAGAGTTGTGCACGATTTGAACTTAGCTTAAGCCTATTTTATAAGATAACGGAGATTGAACTTTTTGGTTAAACTACCGATTTGGGGTTCTTTTTAATAAGGTAATTCTCAAACAAAAAAAATTATGGCCATAACACCTTAGTTCTTTATCATAATAAATGGCATCTACATCAAGATCATTTTGTTAATAACATACTTTTATCTTAATAAAAACCCTCTATATGGTTTTGTAAAATACAAATCCATTATATAAAGTTAACATTACAAGTTCGGTTCAGTTTCGGTTATATTGGTTAACCAAAGCTTCATAACCATAACCATAACCTATTGAGCGGTTATACAAAGTTTCATAACCATAACCATTGGTTATATTGGTTATCGGTTATTAGCGGTTCGGTTATGTTGGTTATGGTTCGGTTATCGGTTATGGTGGTTAATTTGCTCACCCCTAATGAATATTGTAACGCCCGGCTCTTTTGTACTTTCTATTTATAAAAAGTTTTGTTCGTATTTCTATTTTTGGAAAGCTTGTACTCTCTTGGTAATCTACTTTCGTTTCATTTGTAATTCAAGACTATTGATCATAATGAAAACGAAGCTATTTTGTGTATTCATATTGAACTTATGTGCAAGTGTTAATCAATTCCTCATTTGAACGAAATATTATTCATGGATTCTTGATTCTTTATTTACCGAGACTTGATACTCGTTAAACAAATAATGAAATTCTATTTTTATACATGCTTTTACATGTCGCAATACTTGGGTTATACATTACCAATCTCGAATGCATACGCACAACGGAAACCCGACATACTAGTACTCATAATTTATACATTCTTGCTAGCTATTAAATACGTGATTATATTCTGATAAAAAAATATAATAATAATAATTCTTGTAATAATATAATAATAATAATTCTAATAATGAAATGGTAATATAATAATAATAATAGTAATATTAACATTAACGTAAAGGTTGCATGTAACAAATTAATTTGTCATAACCAAGACTAGCCTAGTATGTCTTATAGCATTAAAAAAAAAAAATAAGATGATTATACATAGATCGTACAAAGCCTAGATCGTACAAAGCCCTTGGGCTGATTTGTTCCTTTCAATATTAAATCACCTACTCACTTGATAGTTTAATAGTTAGACATAATATAATATGTGCATTAACTTAATCTAATTTGTCAAAAAAAAAAGGAAGTGGTTGGCTGTTGCAGCCTTTCCAATCGAATAGGTGGCTGCCATTTAAGCCCCTTCTTTGGTTTGATAAACTTCCACCCAATGTCTTACTTGATTAAATAATCTAACATAGCATATTATATAATATGTAAACATCTAATGTATATGTTAAAATGATAAAATAGAATAAAACCAGGCTGTTAAATAGCCACTGTGATCGATGATGCTGCCAAGGCAGCTTTGAATCTTTTTTTATTACTCAAACCCCCCCAACTAATCACATTAAATACTCACCTAAACTTAACCTAACTTTTTCCCTATAAATACCAATCCTAATCCAAGCTATTTTTACTTTTCTAAACACTCTCAAACCTCCAAATCAGTCCCAAATTCGTGCTAATTCAGAAGGTTCGAGCAGATTCATCCTACTTCACAAAAGTGAGCATATCTCACTCGTTTCTTGTCCGTTTTTGCTCATTCTTTTTCCCATGTGCTTGGTTTGACCTTAGCTTCGATTCCATGGGTTTTTCACAGTAAATAAGTCCCTGGAACTCCGGCAAAAAGGCTCCAAAGTCCACTGATTGTTTTTGTTTTCATGAAATCTTTGTTAAACTTAACCAAACTTGAGTTTTCTCATCTCAAACCTATGTCCTAATGCTCATAATCAAATGAATGGTTAGTTGGGCTTAAAAACAAGGTTGAGACACTTAAAATCAGAGGATTAATCCTCATAAACTTTCTGTTTTAGTTAGGGTTCTACCCACAAGAATTGTTCAAGCTTGAAGCTTGGTAAAAGTGTGATGGTTAGACTAGCTTGGGCTATCTTTCTTGAACATCCACTCACTTCTTGATATTTTCTCATAGAATAGTTGTTCATTTCATTTCTTATGTAAGTTCAAGACCCTCCTTGAATGTTTTTACATCAAGTGTAGTGGTGAACATTGGAGGTACCTAAATGGGAGCTTGTTCTTCCTACCCCATGTATGATTTCTATGACACTTTGAGGTGCCTAAATGAAGACCTTAGTCTTCTACCTCATGCTTGACATATATGATATAATATGACCTATGTAATACTTATATAATATATAAACAAACCGAACTCTTGATGATGAACAAATAGTCATTGTCAAGTTAGTAAGTATACCATCTAAACATCATATGTAATGGATGGTTATTTTCCTATGTTATGTTCTTGCACTTTTAAACTCCAAATCTATAATCTACCGTTATCCCCAACTCACACACCTATGTTCCTTGTGTAGGAGGACAAGGTGCTCCAATCTAAACAACTAACACTCACGGAACATTCAAGTAGGAAAGCTTGCAAAAACCGTGAGTATACTCGATCCTTTTTTCCCCTTTACACTTTGGGATGCAACATGTATAACTATGCAAACAACTTTTAAACTCAATTACACTTACTCTATCCATGATTAAACATGAAACTAATGTGATTTACTTGTTATTCTCGTATGCTATGTGAACGCTTTGGAACGTTATATGCTCATTAACTTTGCTCGCCCACCTTAACAATTATAACGCTATAGGATTAACGCCCCGCCCGTTATACTTTTGGGTATTGTTAAGTTAAACATTACCACCCGCTAAACTTTTGGGATTAGGCTCTTTTATGCGTTGTATTCTCGGGTTTGTTCATATGGTACGCCAAAATTGCATACTAGTAATCACATATTATGAATCATGTTGGATTTGAGTTTTTATTCTATTATGCTATGTAATTAAACTTGTATACTCGCTCATGCTTTTGCATTGAAACTTTATTTTAATACATGTTGCAGGTTGATTATTGAAGTATGGATGAATGATGAACAACAAGTGTAGGGTGGACTAGATACACACCTTTAATTCATTTATCTTTTGATGTTATGTTGAAATTTGAACAATGTTGTTAGTTCTATTTTAAATGTTGTATGACAATTTAGCACTTGCAATGAAATTTGAATTTAATTAAATATTGTCACATAGTGTTATGAAGTCTCTAGCAATCTATACACACTTCGTCTCATCCCGATGTTTCCGCCATCGGTTGGGGTGTGACAAATATAGCCTTATTTTGTAGGTTATAAAGTATGAGGTATGATCAAACAAAAAGTTTATTTTGTTTAAGTAAAATAAGAAGAAATTTTAATCATTTATTTTTCAAATCAATTGTTAAGATGAAAATTTAGGGAAAAAAAAGAGTGTAATAAGATTTACATCTTATCTATTATTTTTTACCTTATAATTACACTAAAACAACTATCTTTTCTCTCTCTTTTCAATTAAATAATAATTTTTTATACCTCTATCATTACTGTTTCTTTCATTTCCACTCACAACCACTTTTTATACTTTTTATAATATGAAAACCTCTTCTCACAAATTTTGATGGGTAGGATGTGAATGCTAAGAATATCTTGGGAAAATACTATTTTTTGACTTTCTCTCTCCACATGCAAGACACATCCATAATCCACCTTCATTTTTGTAAATGTTCATAGCATTTTTATATGAATTTTTTTTTTATAAAAATTTCACCATAAAATCGAGTATCTTTTTATCTTTAAATTGAGTACCATATTACTATATAAAACATGACGACTAAAAAACTCACAAAAATGTATTGTATTTTATGTTGTATAACATTTTTTTGTGTTACTACATTTTTATGCTATATTTTTTGTGTTGAAATTTTCTGTCTTAAAATTTTGTTTTTATGAATTTTTTGTGTTGGATTTTTTGTATTAGATTTTTTTGTGCTGAATTTTTTTGTGCTATGTTTTTTTTTGTACTAGATTTGTTTGTGCTATATTTTTTGTACTGGATTTTTTGTACTATATTTTATATGCTAATTTTTTTTACTAGTTTTTTTGTTGTATTTTTTAGAAAGCAAAAGGGGTGTCACATGTCATTTTCACACCCCTACTTTTAAGGACCAAAATGTTTTAGTACCAAAATGTCTTTCTTCCTACTTATAAGAAGTGACACATATCATCATCACAATTCTTTTAGACTAGTTTGGGATTACGTTTTGAAGTGATTATTTGAATATTGCGTTTGTAATTAAAACATAAATAATCTAAAAAAATGTTTGGATGAAAAAAGTGATTATCTGCCTCCAAAACGCAGTTTTGGAGAAGCATGTACCTACATGCTTTTTCAAAACACAGTTTTGAAAACGCAAAATCTATTTTGAAAACACATAATCTATTTTGAAAACGCAACACCAAACACCCCTAAGCAAAATTCACTTTTTAGTGGATCATTCCCCTAGTATTACGGATATTTAAATTTATGACGTAAACAGTTCTGTTAAAGCGATTAAAATCTCAAACTTCATGCATGGAATTAATGAAAGAGCCAAACAACCACATCCGATATCTGTAGTTGAGGTAACAAAAGAACTAACATTTACATATTGTTGGGTATTGCATGATATATTAATTTTACAAGGCTCATACCTAAGTAAGAGTGTTGTAAAAGTCGGATTTTAAGACCAAGCACTTGGCGACTACTTGGTACTTGGCATCTTACATTGGAGAGTTACTACAAGTCTAACTTTATAAGTCAGAAGCGGTGAAACTCGGCCTACTCGGTGGGAACCTTGAATTACTTGGCGACGACTCAGAATACTCAGTCAACTACTTGGAATTATGGTAATTTTGACATTAATTACACTTACTTTGACACATATATAATATCGAATAATTAACTAGTTCTATACCCGTCCGGTGGACAGGCATATTAATGTTATAATGACATGTTTTTTCTTTGCATTCTAAGAAAACCCAAAGTGGGTTCCGTTTGGGTAAATTTAGTTCTACACCTGTCAGGTGGACTGAACCTTGTTAATCAAACGAACTCGTTTTATACACGTCCGGTGGACAAGTATTTACTGTCAAAATAACATAAGTATTTTTTTTTCTTTGTATTCTAAACAAAAAAAATTACATTAAGTGCATAATGATTCTAAACAAAAACATCATGTTAAATGCTAGTTAGATTATCAAACTTATTTTACCAAAAATTAGTTCATCGATCATTAAAAAGGAACAATAATAAAGGCAAAAATTATCTCTTTTTTTTTTTTTTTGAAAAGGCAAGGCTAACCATTAACCAACCAGCAAATAGCTGGCACCGAATAACAGCAACAAAATAACATCATGAGCATGGTTTTACAAACCTTCTAAGACATAAACCTACGTTTGAGACTTGCCCAATACAATCCCTGAAATAAAATTCATCCTGTGTTCCCATTGTGTACTTTAGCAGCCCACCGTACAAAAGAACGACTATAACCGAGCCGATATATCTTGAATTAACAGCAACTGACGTTTTTTTTACCTTTTACCCTTAGTCTTTTACAAATCCGTGTTCGATATGCCCAGACCGCTTCTGTGTGTTTCTTGCGCTACTGTCGAGTGATGCTCCTTGTTTAGGCCTCTTACTACCTAGTTTCTTCGTCCTCAGTCTTCTTCGTTCTTCAATGATGTTCTTGGTTGCCTTTCTTTCATATGTGATTTGAACATTATGCTACCATGGGGTATGGTGGGGCTTGGGTTGGGCATTGGTTGACACGTGGAATGGGGTGGCAGACATGGGTAAAACCCACATTGAACACGGTATGGTGGGGCGGGGGTTTGGGGCGTGGGTTTGGTGGGCTTGTGGGCTGACCGGCTGGGCTGACCCGCTGGGCAGACCCAATAAACAAAATTTAATTTTTTAATATTTTTAAATAAAGATCATTACAAAAAAAGAAAATTACAAAAAAAAAAAAAAACAAATTCCTAATTTTTATATTTGTTTTTTATCTCTTCTCTCAACGCCAAGACTATTTCTAACTCGTCACCCTGTAGGTGATCAATCGGCTGTGATAGAATTTTCAAATCATCACGTCTTTGTTTCAGGGCATCTCTAGCAGAATCTCTAGCTTCTTTGCTCCTTCGTATTTCGGCCCTTTGTTGTTGGAATACGTTGAATGTATCCATCTTGCATGAAATGTCATCCAACTGGTCGCTGTATATTCCCCTACGCGAGTCAGAACTCCCAGCTGAAGCCGATGCCGTTTGTTTTTGAGCACGCCTTCTTGAGGCATTTCTTCCATGCTCAGGCCGGTTTGGGCTTGGCGAATCATCCAAAAGGTCCTCAAGCTCTTGATCTCGTGCATCAGATTGGGCTTGGGACGAGGCCCTTGACCTTTTGGAAGACGAGTTAGTTTCGCTACCAATGGGGATAGTCGACCACTTTGGATAGAATTTACAAATCTCCCAACAATGCATGAAACGGAAGTCGGTCTTCATATTTGATTTGAATGCGACCAGTGCATTTGTCAAAATGTCGGCTTCGGTTTCACCACTTTTAGGGTTTTGCTTTGCTTTATTTAAAAACCCACTAAATTTTGTTAGGTGGGTGCTTATTTCGCTCCACTTTGAGGATAAGCTATCGTTTTCACGATAAGTCTCCCTACCCATTTCTTCATGGAATAGTTTACTAACCCATTCCCACAGGGCGGTCCGATGTTGCGAATTTCCTATTTTAATAAAAAATATTAATATATTACAAACTTATATAAAAAATAACCATTCCATTAATAAAAACAAAGGTTAAGAATACCTAAAGTTGAATGTTGAGATTGTTCACACCAAGCCCTCGCCAATGCAACTTCTTCAGCATAGACCCATTTTTGTTGTTTTCGTTTGGCGGTTTCAACTACTTTATCCTCCTCGGTTTTTTTCTTATGACTTCTTTTTTTGATGGGTTTCGATGCGGAAGGACTCTCTTTGGGTGGTTGAGTTTCGGGAACGGATTCGTTTTGTGAAAGGTCGATGGAGGTTGGTGAAAGGTCGATGGGCGATTGTGAAAACAGGGTAGGTATTGAATCTTCGGTGTTTGGGAAGTTAGTAAATACACGATTCCCGATATACGATGCATAACCCGCCATGTCGGGCATATGAGAGTGTATGAAAAATGGACGAGCTAATGGACGAGTGGGTGGTGGGCTAGGATTATTTTCTTGGAATCCATACGGGTTGCTCTGGTCAAAAGGACGGTTGTAAGGATGCATTTTTTTCGTTTTGTAGAAGGAGAATTGAAGATGTATAGAAGATGTGGTTGAATGTGGTAAAAAATGGAAGTAAAATGTGAGTTTTATAGTGAAAAAATGGAATAATTTTTTTTTTTTTTTTTAATATAGCCGTTGGCCAACGGCTCTTTTCTTTTGGCCATTCACAAACCGCCATGTCACCTTGCTCCCCCGCCCCACACCCGGCTTGAAACCCAAGCCCCAAGGGGCCACGCCCCAACCCAAGCCCACCCGGGGTGGTGCCTTGGGCGTTTTACCCCAACCCACGCCCAAACCCCCGCCCCATACCCACGGCCTAAATACCCACCCTTTCCTCATTTCAGCAGCTTTTTATTATGCCCACTTACCATATTCCTCGTTTCAGCAGCTTTTTAGGAGCCCACTTGCATATTCTTCATTTTATGACTCTCCATTCTCAATGTTTCCATTATATGTGAATTGTCAACATAATAGCCCTATTAGGAAAGTGTCCCTCCCTTTCAGCCATCATGTTTCACCAATACGCACCCACACACCAAGATTTATTACCCCCACTCATGTTTCCTACCTTTGGAAAGACCATTCCAAATTGTATCTAAAAATTTAATCTTACCATACCTAAAGGTGTATGCCCCACCCCCGAACTGAAAGCACGTACACGAATCTAATATGAATGGCAGATACACTACCACCCAATTTTTTTTCATATTACACCCAGATTTCTAACTCGATTGCTCCCCTTTTGGACTCACACCAAGACTCACACAGGGTGCTAGTGCCTCGCGCCCTTTCCGCCATCATATATCACGAATGCTCACACACACCAAAGTGTAATGAACCCAACACCCCCACCCGTGAAGCTGATATTTTCAATGCCTACAAAACAAAGTGTCGGCGGGAACAGTTTTTTTATGTGGTTGGCCAAAAAGTGGCGGCCACTTTTGTCTGTTTTTTATTTTTGTTTTTTTTCCTTTTTCATATAATAGTTATTTATAGGTCATGTCAAATTACAATTTTATCTCAAATGTAAAATTACGATTTTACTCCTGGTTTAAAATAAAATTTTGCTTTTGCCCTTGCTTTAATTTACGATTCTGCCCTCAGTTAAAAAATACAATTTTGCTCCCAGTTCAAAATAAAATTATGGTTTTGCCCTGAGTTAGAGTCCTGCCAAATTACGATTTGGTTCCCAGTTTAAATTACGATTTTGCCCCCAGCTAAAAATTACGATTTTGTCCACATTTAAAATATTACGATTTTGCCCCCAATTGAAAATAAAAAAAATGGTTTTGCCCTCAGTTCAAAATATTATTTTACCTCCATTTTAAAATTGCGATTTTACCTCAGCTAAAAATTGCAATCTTGCCATCGTCTTTTTTTTTTTTTTTTTTTTTTTTTTTTTTTGCAAAACCATGGTAGTGCTTTATTTTACTTGGTGGACTCAATTTTGTTTTTATTCATGCCAAAGAGCTGCCTAGCATTCGCTAATTGATTCTGACAAATTATTGTTTTGCCCCAAACTCTAAATTACACGCTCGCCATCGTTTTAGTTATTTTTTTATTATTCAACATATACAAAGAGAATGGCAGGGAATAGTGTTTCCCTGCCATTGTTCGAAATGGGCGGCCGCCTCTTCTCTATTAGACCAACCATTTTATTATTTTATATCAACTTTAAAATTACGGTTTTGCACCCAGTTTAAAGTTACGCTTTTCTCCCAACTAAAAAATATAATAACCCTTTTGCCAGCAGCTCAAAATTACGATTTTGCCATAGGTTTAAAAATGAAGATTTTACCCTCAGCTTTTTATTTTACACCCGATTTAAAATTACGGTTTTGCCCCCAGTTTAAAATTACGTATTCGCCCCTAGTTTAAAATAAAATTATGCTTTTGCCCCCAGCTCAAAATTACGATTTTTCCCTCAGTTCAAAATTACGATTTCACCCTCAGTTTAAAATTACTTTTTTCCCCAGCTAAAAATAAAATTATCGTTTTCCCCTACCTCAAAATTATGATTTTACCCTCGGTTCAAAATTATGATTTTACTCTCGGTTCAAAATTATGATTTTCCCCCGGTTCAAAATAAAAATATGACTTTACACCCAGCTAAACCGAAAATACGATTTCGCCCTCGGTAAAAAAATTACGCTTTTACCCTCAGCGAAAATTACGTTTTCGCCCCAGTTCAAAATAAAATTTTCTTTTTCTCCCAGCTCAAAATTACGATTTACACCAGTTTATTATTTTATACCCACTTTAAAATTACAGTTTCTCCCCCAGTTTAAAATTACGTCTTTGCCCCCAGTTCAAAATAAAATTATGCTTTTGCCCCAGCTAAAATTTACGATTTTTCCACTCGGTTCAAAATTACGATATCACCCTCAATTCAAAATTATGTTTTTTGGCCCCCAGTGCAAAATAAAAAATACGGTTTTCCCATAGCTAAAAATTAGGATTTTACCCTCGGGAAAAATTTTTGATTTTTCCCCCAAGTAAAAATAAAAATATGACTTTGCCTCCAGCTAAAAATCGTGTCAAGGAGTTGACTAACACTCTTTTTACTTTTTATTTTTAGCAAAACTATGGTACTGTTTTTATAATTGGTTAAGAATTATTCGGCCATCGCCCCGCAACGCGGGCGGGGCAACACCTAGTACATAACAATCTCTGACCGGTTATCACCTTTTGATTTCTTAAAACGTTGTTCCAACTGCTCTGTTCTTCTAATTGCCGGCCCTCTTTTTTTTTTTTCTCTTCTCGACATAACAATCTCTGATACATAATCAAGTTTGATTCCTCATCAGCCATTAAGGTTGATAATACCTAATAAAAGCATAAGGATAAGAAATTCTGCCTAAGAAATTTTGACCTATATAAGAAAGTCTACCTAAGAAATTTTGCCTATGTCCCCAAATATACAATAACAGAGAATAAGAGTTAAAAAGATATGCTAGTACATTTGGTTGCTTTCAATATGACTATAACAGGCGGAATTACGATTTTACTTCCTAATCACAAATACATAAAAAAAAATTAACTGCTGATGCATATATCTAGCGTAATCATAATTAAAACTTTTAATTGTCAAGATGTCATGATCGCACTTGCCAAGATTGTAAGTTTAAGCAATTTTAAAATTATATAATGGACTTCAAGAAGTACAGCAACATACCATCAACCATGTCTTTGGTTTTGTAAATGAATGTGGCAAAAAGGATTGTCACAAAGCCACACAGTTTTGTTAGAAACTGAGAAGGATTTTACCCATCCCAATCCTGTAAGATTAAATTACTAAATTCCTCAATAAGATAAGTTCGTACATGCAAGCTTGACACTCCCTTCAATTTGACTTTCTACATAAGTCAACGAAAATAATTCACACTGATTCATTCTAAGAAATATTCATTACCTTGTTTAAATGATTCATTTGGGTGATAATACATAGCAAAACAATGATGGTAAAGGCCCATGTTTCGGGATATACAAGCTGATTCATTCTTTGATAAAGTAAGCTTCAAAGCAATGCCTATAGCTTTCATCATTTGAGTCAAGAAAATTTGAACTTACATGATGATTGGCAATGTAACACGAGATAGAGGTGACAATTTTGATTCATTAACTTATCAACAGGTAGATCGGGTTATTTATTATTTTTTTTAAATATTAGCTAATGATGGAACAGGTCAAACGGGTGAAAGTAGCAATTGACCCATAGCATATATCTCTAATACTAAATCCTAAATTACTTCATTCAAAGATTAATATTATTTTTTTTGTAATGATATTTTTTTGTAATGATATTTTTTTTTTTGTAATGATATTTTTTTTGTAATCATTTATGCCCTAAATATTTTTATTACCAACTAAAAAAATAAAAAATAAAAAGATACCATTACCCAACCTTTTTTCGCCTGTACAAAAAATGACCCACCAAGCCTGCCCATTGTGCCACCTTTAACATGTGAGATGAATAGCTTGTAAGATAGTGCAAAAAGTTATAATACATACCAATAAAGAACCTACTAGCGAACAAACTCCATTGTAGCAAATTATGTGTGTTTGACAATAGGTTGATATACAGTGAAATACAATTACAAAAGTTCATCAAACATGGTTTTGAAATCTGATTTGATTAGCAACATTCAAACGTTTATCTAAATGAAAAAGTTACCTTTGTAGTCCTCAATATTGAAGATGCCAGTAAATTCACAATTTTGAGCCTACAAACATGAGAACTGATCAGAGCCTAGGATAATCAAATGTATGAATTATTGGAATATGTAAAATAATAATTAAACCCCAACTCTCTGGAATCATGCTTTATATATATACTAAATTGATTTTGAGATGTAGAAAAAGGTATTAATGGCTAATTGATATCAGAGAGATGATTAATGGCTAATAACTGAACTCAAAAGTTAGAACCCTAAAGATGCAAATCAATACAAATTTGACAATAAAAACTCGTTGATTTAGGGTAATCCCACAATATGATGAATACACAAGTGAAATGTATCAATCGTTGGAAAAAAAAAAACCATTTTATTCAACAATCATCCAAACATACCTGAAGAGAGGCTGAAACTACGGAGAGAGAAGAAGGGATCTGACATATGATGAAGAGGGGCTGTAATCCTACCGAGATTTTCGATGAGCAAGGATCAAGTACGACTCTGATTAAGGAGGTGAAGAGTTTACCAAGGATCACAATTGGGGACTGAACAACCAGGGGAGTGGAGGGGAGTGGATGAGTGATACGATTCAAGTTCTTTTTTTTTTATGTTTATTTTCAGTTTGCATGTAACAAGGACCATAATGGCCTTTTTTATGTTCTGTGGGTTTGTTTTGGAACTTTGTGTTGGATTAGGGTATTAATTGAATGGATCTCTGGATAACAGACCATCCAGAAATTACGTAAATTCCCTCTGCCTCCCCTAGCTTCTGCCGTAACCTATCAAGGGTATCAGAGCAACCCGATTCCTTCTCGGAACTCTGCCGCCACCATGACGAACACTCGTAATCAAGAGATCGATACCGCCTTGAAGTCCCACGACAAGGCAATCACCGATATCCAGGCCGCTCTATCCACGCTGATGAAACAACAGGAACAAGCATCGAAGCAACAGGAGGAGATCCTGAAGGTTGTTCGTGACAAATCGGTTCAGTCATCGGGCAGTTCTTTCGGGTCTTTTTCTGGTCCAGATTCCGATTCACGTGGTTCGAAGCCGTTTCGTATTGGTAAGATCGACTTCCCTAAGTTCTCAGGGGAAGATGTGGAGGGTTGGGTCTACCGTTGCGAGCACTTCTTCGCAATGGATGATACGCCAGACGAGTCCATGCTTCGTTGTGCAGCGGTTCATTTGGAGGGTGACGCACTCCAATGGCATCGCGCATATCTGAAAACAAGGAACGCCACTGTGGCCGAGGTTGCTTGGCCGGACTATGTTAGATCAATTTCTGCGCGCTTTTCTGACACGTTGTTTGAAGACCCTTTGGAAGAGACGGCGTCATTACAACAGACCGGATCGTTACAGGAGTTGAACACCACCTTTGACTCGCTATTGAACAAGGTTACTTTGAGTGAAACCCAAGCCGTGAGCTTATACATCAAAGCCCTCAAACCAGACATTCGGGGACCGGTAAAAATGTTTAGACCTCGTACGTTGCATGAGGCGTACAGATTGGCTAAAACCCAAGCCCTCAATAACGAAACCTTAGAGGAGAAATTTGCACCCGGAAAATGGAGCGGGGGAGCCGCAAAGAACAACAGCAATGTAAAAATCACACCACCTACTTATGCCGCTAAACTGCCAATCTTGCCCACACCGAACCGAGCTTCAACTGTAAATTCGCGGCCGACTAACAACCAACGTCGCTTGACCAGCAAGGAATTAGAACAGAAAAGGGCGAAAGGGGAGTGCTTTTGGTGCACCGAAAAATTCGCACCGGGTCATGTGTGCGCGAAACCCCGTAAGCAACTTTACATCATTGAAGCGGATGAGGAAGAGGAGAAATCCGTAGAGGAAGGGGAATCTGACAAAGAAGAGGAGACGGATCATCAGATCTCGATTCATGCCTTACCGGCATTCCGTCGTACTCGACAATGCGGGTAAATGGGTCGATGGGTACTCGCCAACTCCACATACTTATCGATTCGGGATCGACACATAATTTTCTTAAAGAACGGCTGGCCAAGAAACTGGGGTGTGAGGTTGCATCGATAGCACCAGTGACCGTAGGGGTGGCGGATGGAAAAAAACTAACTAGTACGCAGGTGTGTAAGGAATTCCAATGGAACATGCAAGGAAACTGGTTCACAACCGAGGTACTTTTATTGCCACTTGAAAGTTATGACATGATTCTAGGGGTGCAATGGTTGCTTCCGTTAAACGACATCCTATGGAATTTCCAAAAAATGACAATGAAGTTCGAACTCGCAGGTAAAGGTTATGAGTTAAAAGGACTACAAAACAATTTGTTCGCGGTGTGTTCTCTGGAGAAGGTGGGTAAACATGCACGAGCCGGGGATTTACAACTGTTTAGTTTACACTTGACCAATGGCGAACAGGGGGATAATTACCACTCTCGTGTGGTGAACGTTCTGGGTGGACATGAGGGAACCGAGAGATGGAAGGAGTTAGTGGCTCGGTTTGCATCCGTTTTCCAAGTGCCCAAGGGGTTACCGCCCACTCGACCGTTTGATCACATAATAGTTCTAAAGGAGGGCACCACTCCTATTAGTGTTCGGCCGTATCGGTACCCGGCGGTACAGAAGGATATCATTGAAAAAACCACTCGGGAACTGTTGGATTCGGGAATAATTCAGAATAGTCAAAGTTCGTTTGCAGCCCCGGTAGTCCTCGTAAAAAAGAAAGACGGCCAATGGCGAATGTGTATGGATTATAGGCGTCTCAACGAAGCAACGGTAAAAGATAAGTTTCCTATTCCGCTTATTGATGAACTGTTAGATGAGTTAGCGGGAGCCTCTTTTTTCTCAAAGTTGGATTTACGGTCCGGGTACCACCAAGTTAGAATGGCAGTTGAAGATGTTCCGAAGACAGCATTTCGTACACATGAGGGTCACTATGAGTTCCTTGTCATGCCTTTCGGCTTGACAAATGCTCCGGCGACGTTTCAGGCTCTTATGAACCACATCTTTAAACCCATGCTTCGGAAAGGAGTGTTGGTTTTTTTTGACGACATCCTCGTCTATAGCCGTAACGAGGAGGATCATAGGCAACATTTGGAACAAGTCCTCTCCATAATGCAAACTAATAAACAGTTCGCTAAAGAATCGAAGTGTGTATTCGGAGGTCGAGCCATTGAATATTTGGGTCATATTATTGCGAAGGAAGGGGTGAGCACGGACCCGAAAAAAATTGAAGCGGTGCAACAATGGCCAACTCCAAAAACAGTCAAACAACTTAGAGGATTTTTGGGCCTAGCCGGCTACTACCGGCGATTCATACGTTCGTTTGGAATGATTGCAAGGCCACTCACTGATCTATTGAAAAAGGATGCATTCAAGTGGGGAGAGGAATCGCAATATGCTTTCGACAGCCTGAAGAGTGCACTCGTGTCGGCACCGGTGTTAACTTTACCCGATCCCACCAAACAATTTGTAATTGAAACTGATGCTTCGGCAGGAGGAATAGGGGCGGTATTGATGCAAGAACGGCACCCGGTCTCTTTTTTATCAGGGGCTTTATCGGCAAGGCAGAACGCGCTCTCGGTTTACGAAAAGGAGTTATTGGCTATCATGTTGGCAGTGAAACAGTGGCATTATTACCTTATTACCGGGCCGTTTGTCATTCGTACGGATCAGAAAAGTCTTAAGCATTTACTCACTCAAAAGGTAACCACCCCTTTACAACATAAATGGCTAGCGAAACTTATGGGTTACGATTACTCTATTGAGTATAAAAAAGCTCGGGAAAACGTGGTGGCCGATGCGTTGTCACGAGTGCAAGGGTCAGAGTTGTTCGTTACAGCCGTCTCACAATTGGAGCCGTTATTGTTGAACAGGATAATTGAAAGTAAAAAAAATGACATTGATATGCAACAGTTGATAAGCAAGGTCGAAGCGGGCGACGGTCATGGGAAGTACAAATGGAATGGTCAATGGTTGTCACATGGGAACCGTATGGTGGTTGGGAACGATGGCACCCTACCTGAGGAAATGGTAAAACTATGCCATGAATCACCGGTAGGGGGCATTCAGGGGTGCGAGCGACTGTGCAACGGGTCAAAGGGCTGTTTTTTTGGAAGGGTATAAACAAGGTGGTGCGACGGGTTGTGCGAAGTTGTAACGTGTGCATGCGAGCTAAAGGTGAAAATGTGGCATCACCGGGACTGATGCAACCGTTACCGATACCGGAGATGATTTTTTCGGATATTTCGATGGATTTTATAGGTGGATTGCCGAGGGTTAAGGGTAAAGACACTGTTTTTGTGGTAGTGGATCGTCTCACGAAATATGGCCACTTTATGTTATTGGGTCACCCCTACTCGGCTAAGGAGGTTGCACAGGTTTTCTTTGACAATGTGTATAAGTTGCACGGGTGCCCAAACTCTATTGTTTCTGACCGAGATCCAATTTTCTTGAGTTCTTTTTGGACTGAGTTTTTGCAGTTGCAGGGTATCGAGGCAAAGTTGTCAACAGCCTACCACCCTCAAACGGGCGGCCAGACCGAGGTGGTTAACCGGTGTCTAGAAGGGTATTTACGGTGCATGGTGATGGAGCGTCCGCAAACGTGGGTCAAGTGGGTCTCGACGGCTGAATGGTGGTACAATACTTCGTTTCACTCATCCTTGGGCCGTACCCCATTCGAAGCCTTGTACGGGTATCAACCGCCGTTGCTATACCTTACATTCCGAGGGATGTGGTGGATAATGAAGTCGACGAGGTGATGCGGGATCGTGAGGCAGCCATCAGGGTACTTAGACAGTCATTGTTGAAGGCACAAAACCGTATGAAACAGCAAGCCGATAAAAAAAAGGTCAGAAAGGGAGTTCGAACCGGGTCAGTGGGTGTACCTCAAGTTGCAGCCGTACATGCAGAATTCATTGAGAGTACACAAGCACTCGAAGCTCACGCCAAAGTATTTTGGGCCGTTCTTGATCACAGCAAAGGTGGGAATGGTTGCTTATCGGCTCGACTTACCGAAAGAAGCCCATATCCACCCGGTCTTTCATGTTTCGCTGCTTAAAGGACCGTGTGGACCGCCAAAGAAGATCATACCCTTGCCTAGTGAAGCTCGGTTTAATTTGCAACCGGTAGCCGTGTTGGACAGGAAGATGGTTAAAAGAGGTAATCGGGCGACTATGAAAGCTTTGGTGCAATGGAAGAATCAAACAACTCAAGACGCTACGTGGGAGTTCTTGGATGAATTGAAGCTGCGTTTTCCGGATTTCAACGATCTCACTCTTGAGGACAAAAGTGGCTAAGGAGGGAGTCTTGATACGATTCAAGTTCTTTTTTTTATGTTTATTTTCAGTTTGCATGTAACAAGGACCATAATGGCCTTTTTTATGTTCTGTGGGTTTGTTTTGGAACTTTGTGTTGGATTAGGGTATTAATTGAATGGATCTCTGGATAACAAACCATCCAGAAATTACGTAAATTCCCTCTGCCTCCCCTAGCTTCTGCCGTAACCTATCAATGAGGCTTGATGGAGAATCTATTGACTGCTCGAATGGTTCTTCAAGATCAAGAATGAAAGCTGAAAATAGGATTTTTTGTTTGCTGGCATACATTATATAACATTACTTCTCAACTGAACTGAGAGCACTACCCATATTTGTAGGAGTGGAGATGATGGGCAGGAAAAGGTGGAGATAACCGTTAGCCATGGAAACTGCAAAAAACTGCCTTAAACTACACTCTTAGCAGTTAATTTTGTGAGTTTAAATGGCTGAGATTTAATCTCAGCAAAATCCAATGGTCAATATTGATTTCAAAGTTGGTTACACTTAATGGGTTCCATAGATATATATAATTCTCTTTACATCTAACATGTCCGAGTACTCCCCAAATACTACGAGTATTCATAACTCCTCACTCGACCGACTAGGGAGCGTCTAACAACTTCTGCAACACTACTATATAATCATGTATGACGTATGTGTTTAACAAGTAGCTGTTTTACATGCGTAGTTATCATATAATTCTTATTAAGCGAATAATTTATCTTGGATTTTCACATGTTCAAATAATATATAAAATTCATATATATATTTTTTTTTAATTTTTAGGATTTCAACTTGTGTTGATAAAATAATATAAATATCATCAAAACAATCACAAAATATACATGTACGTTTATAGGGTAAGATCAAATAAAAGGTTTATTTTGCCTAAGTAGATGATGTGCTAAATGTAATATAATTAAAATGACCTAAATTAACCTAATCTAGACACTAAGTAATACTCTAGACTCTCTAAACTCGATTAAACTACTAACCGGCAAGTGAACCGGTCAACTCTATTAATGCTAAGCAAGTCCGGAAATCGAACCCACATGACTCAATTTAAGTACGTTAACTAGACTCTCTATAGACCTAGACTGACACTGACATGACACTAACTATTTTTATATTTGAGGGGGGGGGGGGGTTACATATCCTAAAAGTGCGATTTAATTAAATTAATTAACTAGATTAACTAAACACGAACTAACTTGGGTTTACTCAGATGATGGAAAAGACTATCTAGACTGGAATCCGGGATTGTACTAATGATTTATTAAGATGCTAATTGTTATGGAACCGGGATCTTTTAATGCTAAACCAGTCGAGACACCGAACAAGACCCCCGACCCTTCTCAGGAAGACACTTATGGAGCTCTAAAGGCTGTTATGGACACCGGTTAGTCTAGACTCCCTGACGGGTTATCTATGTGGTTTAGGAAAGTATCATAATTCGATATACTCCTTCACGGGCTATAAACCTAGGATAAACTTGGGTTCTCAATTTGATTTGTTAGGCAACGGTCAATAGGGAAACTAGTTCAGACTCCTCACGAAGACCCTACCTAGCAATTTACTGACTTAGACCTAACAACAACCTCGCACCTCACAGCTATTGAGATTAGTAGAACACTTAGACCTATCTAGCTATCAATTACCGCTTTTAAGGTATATTGGCCAATTAACCCAAAAGATTACTGATGTTGATTGAGTAGTTCAAGTAAATAAACTAAAATAAACCTAAATTTAGACTCAAGTAATAATAATCTAGACTCTCTAACTTGACTAAACTACTCACCGGCAAGTGAACCAGTTGACTCTAGCAAAGAAAAGCAAGTCCGAATGTCGAACCCACAAGGACTCTAATTAATTACGTTAACGACTTTATTTAGACAAGACACTGACACGACTTAACTGTTGTTGTGTTTTAAGGGGGGGGGGTTACTAAAATCCTAAAATTGAAATTAAAATAAAATTAGACTAAGACACGAACAATAACTAAGGTTTGATTCAGATGAGATTAACGACTACCTAGGCTTGAATCCAGTTTAACTATGAATGGATTTCTAACGGTACTATTGTTGTATGGAATCGGGATCGTAAAGTACTAAACCCTAAGGTATTTCAAGCTAAGACTTCCCGACCCTTCTCAGGAAGAAACCTAGGAAACCCTACAAGGCTGTTGCGAACACCGATTGTTAGACTTCCTCTCAGTCCTCTAACGACTCTAAAAGAGCCCTAATTCGACTATCTACCTCTCAGCGCGACAGTCTAAGGCAATCCTAGATTCTGACTTGGTTTATTAGATACAAATGCAATTAGGGAACTAAAACCGACTTCTCTCAAAACCTGACTTAGCTATATATTGCACTGAGACATAATAACTAACTCGAGCCTCTCAGCGACAAGTTAAGCAGAATACCTAATTCTAATTGTGTTTTAATTACTGTTCCTAAGGCTATTGGCCAATTTACCCAAAGATCACCCGAACCCGCAAAGAATCGGGTAATCAACACAAATTTATTATGTGAAAGACATTCACCAAAATCTATGTGAATCAGTAAATAATCAACAATCAAAAGTAAATACGCACGTGCACCAAATCAGAAATTCTAGGATTATTTACTTTCAAAAATCAATCCATAACAAAACAATAGAAACCGTTAAAAGATCCAAACTTCATTAAACTATCATCTTGCCTAGGTAGTAACGAAGATTTTAGCCAAGAAACATGATGTCTAAAATAAACAAAGCAAGTTCAAAACAAGAATTCATTGGAAAAGTATTGAAACACAAAAATAAAGAAAACCGGGAGATAAGACCCGAACAATCTTCGTTCCTACGATCCAAGCTTCAACCGAATGATTCCCGCAAGCTAAAGCACTCCGAAATACTCAAAAATTACTCTGAAATTCGCCTTAGGGTTCTTGGATTCGTAAGTTGTTAATGATGATGATTAACTTAAGTATTTATATCAAACCCTAGCATCAACCAATCAAATTTCGCCATACATGCCCGTCGCGTCGCGCGACGGGTGAGGAGCAAGCTGGTGGCGCGACGCCACCATGTCAAACTTCAGAATTTTCTTGTTGGTTTGTTGGCGCTACGCGACTATATGATCACCTACCCGTGGCGCGACGCCACGGGTGTTTTTTCACAGACTCATGCTTGTAAAATCCAGCTCCAACTCCCAAAATCTCCAAAATAATTCTAACACTTATTCCAAATAGTTCCGGGACTTGATGTTTCAGCATTTTAGCTCGGTTCCACTCAATTTTCAGCCACTTTATGTATCAAGACCTAGAAAACCGAAATATGATCAATAGCACGTAATTCTAAATAAAACTAAACTATAAATAACAATAAGTTGTACAAACTATACACGAATAAAAGATGTATTTTGCAATACATCAAATATCCCCACACTTGCTCTTTTTTCGTCCCCGAAAAAGAATTATGCAACGGAATCAGAGACGAATAATCACTTGGGTCAAAAATTATGTATATCTTATTAAAACCAAGGCTTACGTTAGCCGCGATTGCGAATATACTTATCCCTTTAAACCCGAATCCAATCCTAAGCCCTTATCATGTGAATTTAATTTAAGTGCGGTCAGTCTACCTAGGGCCCACACTAGAATCTACGGTCCACCTACTCCCACCTCAAGCTTATAGGACTAAAGGAACGATCATTGGACCAATTCCCAACCGTCTTATATCAAAACCAAGAGAGTTTACAATCAATTTTTTTCTTTTTCCATTTTTTTTCGCTTTTCTTTTTTTTTCTTTTCATGAGCGTAGACGATGCTTTCCCTAACCAAGAGGCAATCCGGCTGTAGAGTCGCTATCCCCAACTTGGATTACTTAAGCTTCGGTACTTTTTACTTTTCTTTGCACGGTCGATTTCACACACCCTAGTGGTAATCCGGTTGTAAAGTCACTATCCCCAACCCAAACTACATAGGAATGCATTACTTTCATTTAGTTTCTAGCTCACTTTTTATTCTATTTTTTTTCTATTTTTCGCATGATCACAAACTCTAACAGTTTTAACTTATAACGATGCCCCTTATACTATTATTGGCAGTTTTAATTTCCCATATCTCCCAGGCAAAAACCCACTAGCAGACCGACAATTAAGGTGTATTAGCTCAAAGGGACTTAAAACCAAACCCGGGCCTATCCACATATCCCTAACTAGACGCAAGCTCGATTTATTATAATCTCATATTATTATTATTTAACCCAAGCAAAAATTCACCTTTTCTATCATTTCCCGTTTTATTTATGCAAACTTCTCATATCAAAGGACATTTTCTAATTTTTCGATTTTTTTGGATTTTTTCGAAATTTTTTAATTTTTTTTTATTTTTCAATATAAGACTCGATTATTTACATGTATCCCATCCCCACACTTAAAGATTGCATTGTCCCTAAAGAATGGAAATACGACTCAACTAACTACCTAAAAACTAACTACTAGACTACTAACGAACTAACTAAATAAATAACGAACTAACGACGAAATAAGTAAATAAATTACAACAACAAAAAGGGAAACGACTTAGCTGATATGTGAGACTGTCAAAGTGCCAGTCATTTCCACATAAGCCCTCCAATTCGACACGCGCTCAGCAAACAACTCTAACCTCGAACACGCGAACGAAAGCGGCTAACACAATCAACCTATCAATCATCAAACAAACTACCAAAATATATCATATACATATATCAAAATCATCAGTAGTTCATTCGTTCCATCACATCAACCAACTCAACCTTCCCTAACCAACCTGTTTAAAGTGTATAAATATCAGTACAGACCAAAAGTGAGGATCAAAAACTGCATAAAAGGAAAATAACCAACAAAAGATATAATAGTCAGCTGCTGCTCGTGCATCCTCATGCTATCCCCACACTACTCCTCATCACTGCTCTCCTGCTGCCCAGCTGCACCACTGCTCTCTCCAAATACCTGAAATGGAGGCTCCGGATCAACCTGTGCACTAGCACCAGCCTAGCCCTCCTGCTGCCTCGGCTGAAAATAATCCGGGATCCTCATACTGTGAACGGTCATCATATAACGGAGAGCGTCATCCTACCTTGACTGACCCAACTGAAGTGCCTCAATCAAATGCTCCAGCCTGTCAAATCTCTGCTCCACATAGCCAGAGAGTAACTCCAAAGTAAGAGGCTCAGGTGGAGGCTGCCTCCTCGGGTACTGACTTGCTGGCAGCTCATGTCTCTGCGGTGGCCGCTGCCTATGTATCGGCTCAATCTGAATCATGACATCCTCAGCCGGATGTCCCTGTGGCGGCTACACCTGTGGACCCTATCTGATCGGCTCCCAGCCGTAAGGCTCCTGCTGTAACACCCCGAAAATTTACGTCCTATAATGTGTTGACACGTGTCATAACCTTTGAACGTATGAAAGAATGTCCTAGAAGGACTAAAGTTGACAAACAATGAAAACTGTGTAAATATAAGGGTTCAAAGTGTCAACAATGAATAAATATACTTTACAATAACCCTACATGATGTTTATAACCTTAAACGAATGGATCATGGATCATACGAAGTGAATTGTGAAAGAAAGTGAGGGATTACAAACTACAGGGGTTAAATGTGTCAACATGTTAAAGATATACCTCTGAGTGACCTTTTAGCAAACCCGAAGCCTTGTAACGATTAATTATGCTCACTAGAATGCACCATAAAAATTTCACCAAGTTTCGTTGCCGCATGAGAAAGTTGTGATAAAAATTCGTGTGTGAGGGTTAGAATCGTCAACAGTAAAAATTAGGGCTTTTCGGGTGATCACAAAGTTACCCGAGGACTTCACAAAGTGGATATAAGTTTAAAAGCCCCTATATGTTAATATCAAAGCCTCAAAGTGCAAGTATAGTAGTGAAAACGATGTTTCGAAGGACCAAGGACCTAAATGCAATAAAAGAAAAAACAAAAATCAGGTTTTCAGGTCCCAGGCGGCCCGCTTTGGATATGCTGAAATGGGCCGCGGGCCGCGTGCGACTATCAGATACAGAATAAACAGACAGCTGCCTGTTCAGCCCCTTAACCGACTCAAATGCCTTGTATTTGATACCATGGGCTTCCTATGTTGGTATTTAGCCTTAGGGACACATGTTTGACATCTGAGAATCACCCTAGACTTATTTGGCATCAAATTAAGAAAGATCAAAGTTCTTATATAAAGTCATAAGTTGCAAACATTCTTCCATTCACTTCCTGATCATCTCTGAAGCATACAAGCAGATTCCAAGCTTTCCTAATCGTTCATTAATCAAGTGTAAGTATGTCTAACCCTTCTCGATCAAGTTTTACTTAGTTTATAGCCTAGAAACCAAACCGTCGTAACTACGGTTTGACTTAGCGATAAATCACAATCGGTCCAGAGTTTAGTCGAATCGAAAGTTGTTATAAGTTGGTATTTATATGGGTAATAAACCCCTAAAAGGTCACCCACTGATTTCAATCTTAACTATGTCGTTTGATCGAGTCAAACTTCTTCCGAAAAGTCAACAGAAATGTTAATTGCATATTTAATGATACGGAAGGCGTGTAATCTGTTTTATCAGTCGTATAACTTGAAAATAAGTATAAAAACTTGTCTACGCTTGATTGATTCGACAACTTTCTATTTAGAACCGATTCGGAGCCGAAAGACGCAAAAGTTTGACTTTTGCGTTGACCTCAGTTCTGACCCGATTTATATAGGTTTAGACATGCCTTAAGGTTCCATTAGGACCTAGTTGCATGTGTGTATAAGCCTCTGCGTTTATACCACTCGAATCCCTAATCGTCCGATGTTTCCGTTAATCGCCTAAATATTGACCGTAATGCCCTTATGACCATAAAACGAGATTTTTGGAAATGTGAAAGTGCCATAATCTTAGTTACTGATTATTATGCATGTCCCGAAAATTTCACATCAGTTGGAGGTCTAGATAAGGAGTAATGCTTAATGACGTAATTTGAATGCTTTTAAGTAATTAAACGACGTCATTAGCGTAAAGCCTATCTAAACCCAATTTTGGACACCAAACCTTTTACCCAATGATGTGATATAATATTTTGGGATTTTTGAAGATTTTTAATTATTTTTAAACTGATCATAAGCTAGGATTAGCGCCTTAATTCGGTAAATACCGAAAATGCCCTTTTCGGCCATAAAATGAGTTTTACAAATCCTTTTGACGGCAATCAAATTGCTACTGATTTTAAATATTAAATGGAGTGTTTTGAACCTGTTTAACTGATCAAGAAACTCAGAATCCTATTTTAACCCGTACGTCGCTTAAAACGGCTTTATACGCGTATTATACGCATAGTTAGGGTTTAAAACTATTTTGGGCATAACGGAAGGTATCCTACGGATATCATAACATATTTAAGGCATGTTAACTTAGGAAACCTGTTTAGGACTCTTACGGTTACCCGTTACGCTTCATACGCGTTCGGTTCGGTTTATATAACTAGTTTGCATAAATTAGCCGAAACGGGTCAAACCTTATCGTTATTATCTCAAAGTCCAGGATGTATTTAGATTACCCATATTATACAAGTCTTCAAACTTGTCGGGTCTAAATCACATTCTTTTCCGGTCTTCGCTTTATCATGCGTTTGAACCGTATCTTCTCTTTGAAAACTAATCGGTCTAAGCCAAGGCTTAATAAAAGACCCGTTAGGATTCTAATAGGTTATTTAAAAACCTTCATTCCAGATTTAGGAGTCCAGTAAAAGCTATCTGTACTTGCTGATTTGATACGGCTGGGATTGAATGTATATTTAGCTCAGGTAAATACTTTTAACTTATTTCCCTATACGGGCTTGGGGTACGGTATATAAAATACCGCTTGGTCGGGCGTTGAATATTTAATCTTATTATGGTTAAATTATTGAGATGTCTCCGTTTAATTTGTTTTGTTTACTTAAAGCCTTTGGGGGTTAATGACCGTTGTCCCGGATATCCCTGGCATCATTTTACGAAATGGCCACGACCTTAGCACCCGGCGTAGGCGTACGCCGTCGGTGTCTCATAATTAAATGTGGTGTGTCGATTGATCTTTAACCCGGCTCGATCCGGGCTACTGAACGCATAAGAAACATGTAAATCCTGTACAAGTTTATATATTAGATAAGTATCCCAAGTTATAAAATATTATTTGTGCCATGTGCATTCAAAACAATCATTTTCTTAAACCCTTTTTAAAATGAGTCGGTTGATTGTATTTACCAGTGTAAACTGACGTATTTTCCCAAAAAGGCTAAATGCAGGTACTAATTGGAATTGGCTGGCTACTCCTAGCATCAATAAAGAGTCTCGCAAGCTTAGATGCCTAAAGTCTGTTGAACCATGTTATTTTATTTGCAATCCGCCTGTGGATCCTTTACTTCCGTTGTAATACTTTGATGTTACACCATTACGGATTGTAATATATTTATTCTTTTGCTTCCGCTGTGCATTTAAATATTGTGTTGTTTGACTAAGATGTTGCCAACCACGTCACGATACTCCCCTACCGGGCCCACCGGTAACACGTGGAAATTTGGGGTGTGACACCTGCCATGACACTATCCCTGCTTGTTGCAGCTCTTTCAAACCAAATGCCACTGTCGTGGGCCCCACATGTAGAAATTCGGGAAGATACTTGGTCAAAACCCCCAAATTTGTTGCAATCCTAGTAATGTAGGGGCCCATATCCAAACCAGCTCGATGACCTCCTCGACAACCTCTACTAAAAGAATCTGCTAAGACAGTAGCCAGATTCATCTCCCTGTTCTGCACTCTACACATCAAGATAAACAGCTCTATCCAGTTCGCTTTGTTCTCCCCCGACTTCCGACCCACAAGTGTAGTAGATAAGCTCTTCAGCACATACCTATAAACCGGATTATGAACCGACGTGATCAGGTTCGTAGTTGCGAACGGATGATCGAAAATCGTACTCCAAAACTCTTTCAACTCAGTCGCACCAACACTATGATCCCTAGGCTTAGCGCACCCTGTAAGCAAGTAACAAACTCTGGCCTCTTCACTTCCTCTTCAGTATACAACCCCGAAACTATGGCAAACCACGCCATATTCATTTCATACACCTGCCTACCTAGGCTAAACGATACCGCTGTATCCTGCTCGAACTTTCCCTCCTTATGCGCCCAAGTGCTGTGAAACTCTAGCACTAGCTCCTCGTACTGAGGCTCTATACACTCCAGCGCATCAATCAACCTTTGACCCAAAAGATCTCTCACCTCCTCCTTCGAGCCTATCTCACTCAACCACCTCCAATTGATAACCCGGTGCTGAAGTAGCTCAATATCTTTCAGTTTGTCAAATTTGTTCCATTCTGGCGAATTCACCTCAAATTTCAGAATCGGGTGATTTGCTGCTACACGCATTTTCTGATTCGGAATAAAGTTATAAGTCGCTTGATATTTGATTTTTCTCAGTTTCGGATCATCAGCAGCTATCTGGATGATTGGTGTCTCCTGCGGGACCGGATCCTGCTCAGGCGGATCCTGTTGCGGTGCCGACTGACCCGCTCCTGTCTTTCTCCCTTTACCTCGGCGAGAACTACTAGCCATGCCTGCAAAACAGATAAATTCAAGACAAAACAAGCAGACAGTCAGTAATAACAAACTATTTTTGATATTTTTGAGTTTTATGATTTTTTTTTGAATTTTTTGAATTTTTTAATATTTTTTTTGGATTTTTATAATTTTTTCTCAAAAAAAAATAAAGAATAGCCGTATAGCATTTCATTCGCGGCTAATTCTAACAAAACCGGGTTACATTTTTACAATTGCTAAGTGATAGTTAAACTCGCCCGAATGGAGATTGAGTACGGGCGAGCTTAAACCACTTGTACGTGCAAGTAAACCCAAATAAGACTAACTACCACTAAAATTATGCTAAAACGACACAAAGACGACGCGAAAACACTAAACTAGACTCAATGTACACTACCCCCCATCGGCACTTTAATTGTCCCAATTAAGAGCCAAAGTGCCGAACAATGACATTGAAGTCCAATTCGCGCTTAAAAATAATTTGCTTTTTAGTTGTTTTGAAAATAAATTTAAGCATCGAAAAATTCCGGCTAATGAAAGGAGGTTTCTTTCGAATGCAAAAATTCAATTTTAGTGCACAAAGTTTGAACTTCAAGTGTCAATGCATCATACCAAACCAATCCATAATCAAATGCATTCACTATCCCAAACCAACACTACCCGAAGCCATGTATTAGACGCAAGTAAAATCGTGTGCTTCACAAGATATTATAGCACATTCGGCTAGTAAATCCCAAACCCAAAACCATCCGCAACCAATGGAACAAATGCCAAACCAAACCAAACCCATCAGTAACCTTAACCTATTCAAGCAAATGCATCTAATCACGGACTCGACAAACCTAACCTTACATACCCTAGCACAAGAAAGACTTGACTCAATAAGACTACGAGCGGACCTAAGACAAAGACATATGTCTGACCCGACACTAAGACTCAACAAGTGCACAATCAACTCAGCTGAAAGGGCAAACAAACAACTCAATAGGAACCGACAAACATCTTTAACCAATAGACAGGACTGAACCCTACACGACTCTATACGAACAACACATCTACTCACGGACCGACTGACCGACACAACTGGACTTCAACCAACTGACTTGCAGACGCATAAACTGACTCAAAACAATACTCAACTGACTACATAATAAACTCGACAAATCATGAACTTGACTCGAACAACTGGACCGTAACCCACCTACGGACCCTTGAAGAAACAAAACGCAAATAGAAGAGAAATAATGAGGATAAACGTACCTGAATCGTCGATTTTGTGCAAGAAAAACTTGAAATTTTCGAGTTGTGCAAGTCCCGAATCGGACCTATACGATGGCCGGATGGTAGATTTTTTAATGGGGGTTTTGTTTGGTGGGTAAATCCGATCACGTGGGTGGTCGGATGGTAGAAAATGGCGGCTTCTTGGTATTTAATGGAGGTAATCGGTGGTGGGTAAAAGGTAAGGGTCTCGGCGGTAGGGGTGGTAGATGAAAAGGGTTTTGAAAGTTTTGGGGATAGCTGGCACTCTAAAAGGTTTAATTCGAAAATGCAGTTGGTCGCGTCGCGCGACGTTAAGGGGTGTGGGCCGTGGCGTAGCGCCACGGCTGGGTTCAGTGAAAAGGGTCAGTATTTTAAGGGTTCAATTGCGTTTGAAACTGTTCAAAAGGCTTTTAAGTGAACTCTATGGTGGCGCTGCGCCACCAAGTAATGTACTTGGTGGTGGCGCGATGCGACGGATGAATTTCAACAGAAGGTTTCGTAAAATTATGAGTTTTGGGACTTAGAAAATTTTCTAACTTTTACCAAACCTTTCCCAAACCATCCCAAATTTTTTCTAAGTATGGGACTTACCTGGAATGACTTTTTCTTCGCATTTTCAGCTCTTCAAGGGTACGTTTCCTGCAAATTTTCTCGAACACATAAAACACAAACACGAAAAACTACGGGAAACATGAAAAATAACGAAATTTACAAACGGTACATACTCTACAAACGAAGCTTTTGCAACTCACTGCTCGGTGAAGGTGGGTGGGTCCTCTAGAGGAATTTCTTCCTCTTCGGTAGTATCAATGGGACCTCCCAAGTAATGTTTCAAGCGATGATCGTTTACCTTCCACACACCTTTATCGATTTCATCATATAACTCAATGGTACCGTATGGAAACACCTCCTTTACCACATACGGTCCGCTCCATCTTGATTTCAACTTCCCCGCTATCAATTTCAATCTTGAATTGAACAAGAGCACTCTATCACCTACCTTAAATTCTTTCAATCCTCGCAACCTCCTATCATGCAACGCCTTAGTCTTTTCCTTGATATTCCAAGATCGTTCATAGGCGTCATCCCTCAAAGCTTCCAATTCATGGATTTGGAAGAACCTCCTTCTTGCGGCTTCGGTAAGGTCGAGGTTAACGGTTTTCAATGCCCACAAAACTCTATGCTCTAACTCTACCGGGAGATGGCACCATTTGCCATATACAATCATGAAGGGTGTCGTTCCTAACGGTGTTTTGTAGGCGGTGCGGAATGCCCACAAAGCGTCGTCGAGCTTTTCCGACCAATCATTTCTACTTTTTCCTACCGTTTTTTGTAAGATTCTCTTCACCCCTCGGTTAGCATTCTCTACTTGGCCACTAGTTTGCGGGTGGTATGCGGTAGAAAGACGGTGAGTGACACCAAAGTGAGCAAGTGCCTTTTCCATGGTGGAATTGCAAAAATGCGTACCACGGTCACTTATGATAGCTTTAGGGACTCCAAAACGTGTAAATAACTTTTTAAGGAATCTCACCACCACTCGGGCATCATTAGTGGGCAAAGCTTGAGCTTCCACCCACTTTGAGACATAATCAATGGCCACGAGGATGTACCTATTTCCACTCGATAAGGGGAAAGGTCCCATGAAATCAATACCTCAAACGTCAAAGATTTCAAGAACTTGGATGGGATTTTGGGGCATTTCATCCTTGGATGAGATGTTGCCGGTACGTTGGCAACGGTCACATGTCCTCAAAAACTCTACGGCGTCCTTAACTACTGTTGGCCAATAGAAGCCACTATCAAAAACCTTTTGTGCTGTCACATTTGGCCCATGATGGCCTCCCGTTAAACCCTCGTGCACATGTCTAAGGATGTCTAACCCATCCTCCTTTGAAACACATCTCCTAAGCACTCTATCTCCACCTATCCTAAATAGGTACGGGTCATCCCAAATGTACTTCTTAGCATCCCTAAGAAGCTTTTTCCTTTGTTGGTAGGACATACCCCTCACAAGATCACCGGTTGCTAAATAATTTTCCAAATCCAAAAACCATGGCAAACCCTCTACCTCGGCACTAACAAAGTCTATGGTTTCATGAGGAAAAGTGTCTCCTATGGAATCTTCACGAACTTCCTCTCTCTTAGGATCCTCTAAACGTGACAAATGGTCGGCGGCCACGTTTTCCGCTCCCTTTTTATCCTTAATTTTTATATCGAACTCGGAGAGCAAAAGAATCCATCTAATGAGGCGTGGCTTTGCGTCTTTCTTTTGGAATAGAAAGCGTAAAGCGGCATGGTCGGTGAACACGGTGGTTTTGGAAAGAACGAGATATGAGCGAAACTTATCAAACGCAAATAATACGGCTAAGAGCTTCTTTTCCGTGGTGGTATAGTTCTCTTGAGCATCATTCAAAGTTTTGCTCGCGTAGTAAATTGGATGAAAATGCTTATCGACTCTTTGACCTAAGACCGCACCTATGGCATAATCGCTTGCATCGCACATGAGCTCGAAAGGCGAGCTCCAATCGGGCGAAACAAGGATAGGGGCACTAACGAGTTTCTCCTTTAAAAAGTCAAAAGCCTTTATGCACTCTTCGTCGAAGATGAAAGGCACATCTTTCTCTAAAATTCGGGTCATGGGGCGCGTAATCTTAGAAAAATCCTTGATGAAACGCCTATAAAAGCCCGCATGACCTAGGAAGCTTCTAACGGACTTGACACTAGTAGGTGGAGGCAATCTACTTATGGTATCTATCTTGGCCTTATCCACCTCTATTCCCTCTCTAGACACCTTGTGACCTAGGATAATCCCCTCCGTCACTATAAAGTGACACTTCTCCTAATTCAACATAAGGTTCGTTTCTATGCATCTCTTAAGCATCCTATCAAGATTTAGAAGACATTGGTCGAAAGTGGTGCCATAAACCGAGAAGTCATCCATGAAAACCTCCATAGAAGTCTCAAGCATGTCTTGGAATATAGCAATCATGCATCTTTGGAATGTAGCCGGAGCGTTGCATAACCCGAAAGGCATGCGGCGATACGCATAAGTGCCGTAAGGGCATGTGAACGCCGTTTTATCTTGATCCTCCCGGGCGATGGGAATTTGAAAATAACCCGAAAATCCATCGAGAAAACAATAGAATTGTTGACCCGCTAGACGCTCCAACATTTGGTCAATGAATGGCAAGGAGAAATGGTCTTTCCGGGTGGCGTCATTTAACTTTTGGTTGTCTATGCATACACGCCAACCAGTAACGGTACGAGACAAGATTAATTCATTCTTTTCATTCATGATCACCGTTATCCCACCCTTCCTTGGGACGACTTGGGTCGGACTAACCCATGGTGAATCGGAAATAGGGTATATCACCCCGGCATCTAACAACTTAAGCACTTCCTTCTTAACAACCTCTTGCATGTTCGGATTTAGGCGCCATTGAGGTTGCACCACCGGATTATAGTCATCTTCCATGAGTATCCGGTGGGTACAATAGGCGGGGCTTATGCCCTTGATATCCGAAAGTCGCCATGCAATGGCTTCCCTGTTCTCTCTCAACACCTCTAACAACCTACCCTTCTCTCCCTCTTCTAACTTAGACGAAATAATGACGGGAAAATTGGAACCCTCACCTAAGAAAGCGTACTCTAAGTGGGATGGGAGAACTTTGAGTTCTAATGGGGCGGGCTTCTCTATAGGTGTACTCTCAAACTCACTTTTGACCTCACTCAATTCTAGCACTTTGGGGACCCACTCGTTCTCTTCTACTTCCTCACTCTCCCTCACAACTTCCTCTACCTTCTCAACTACCTCATCTAACATACTCTCAACTAGATCGGCTCCACTAATATAGTCAAAGCAATGGTCGACACATGATAGGAAAGATTCTATGAAATAGACCGAATGACAAGGACTACTAAGATCATCGGAACCACTAGGATGTTCCATGGAGTGTGCTACCTCGAAAGTAACTCTCTCCTCACCGACTTGGAGTGTGATTTTCCCGTCATAGACATCGATGATAGCCTTAGCGGTACACAAGAATGGGCGTCCTAGAATGATAGGAACCTTCTCGTTGGCTTCCATATCAAGAACGACAAAGTCTACGGGAAAGACGAATTTATCCACTTTGACTAGAAGGTTCTCAATTATACCACGTGGATACTTCACTGATCTATCGGCTAGAGACAAAGACATACGTGTAGGGGATAACTCTCCTAGACCTAACCTCCCATACATGGAATATGGCATTAGGTTTATACGTGCTCCTAGATCGGCTAGGGCCCTACACTCGGTATCACTCCCAAACAAGCATGGGATGGTAAAAAGGCCCAGATCCGTCAATTGTTCCGGGACCTTGTTCAAGACTACGGCGGAACACCCTCCACTAAGGGGGATGTTAGAAACCTCTCCTAACCTATCCTTACGTTTTAGAAGGTCCTTTAAAAATTTTGCATATTTAGGCATCGATTGAAGGGCTTCTATGAAAGGAAGGTTAATTCTAAGTTGCTTAAAGATTTCTAAAAATTTCCCGTACTCTTTAGAATAAGTTTGGTTTTTAAGACGGGAAGGAAATGGAGCACGGGAAATATCAACATTGGGTGATGGAACAACTTGAATGGGCCTTTTTCCTACACTCTTCTCACTTGAAGGCCTCCCGGTGTGTGCGGTACTTGCTGGGATGAACCTAGATTCCACTTTACCGGGTGCCTCCATTTGAACCTCTTCATCTACGGGTTCCTCATCTTCTATCTCAACACTCTCGGGTCTCACTACCTCTCCTAAGGTCCTACCACTACGGGTCGAAATTGCCTTCAAAGTGCCAGATGGGTTGGGCTTTGTGTTTCCCGAAAACTGACCGGGAGGTCGTTCTTGCAACTGGCGTGCAATATCCCCAACTTGCCTTTGAAGATCTAGGAAATTTGAGTGGTTATTCTTTAAGAATGTAGCATGTTCTTCTAAGGTACGTTGGGTAGCCTGATCCTTAACCACTAGCTGGGTAAGAAGGTCCTCTATCCTAGATAGACTACTATTTGACCCCTCATTCTTAGGTTGAACCTCTTGGGTTGACCCCTCACCTCTGAACTGTGCACCTGAACCTGAACTAGCAAATTAACCTGTTTGACCCGACCCCCCACTAGAATAGAAACCTGGCCCCCTGCTTTGATATTGACCTGATGGAAAACCAGGGGGTTACCTAAAGAGCGATAACTATTAGCACGCCAATTGGAGTTACTAATATTGAACGGGTTCGTTGGACCCCTATTTTGACCTGCTATGTACTCTACCTGTTCTAGGGTGAGTGTTGGGCAATCTATAGTGTCATGACCACCTCTACAAACTTCGCACCTATCGACTTTCTTCTTAATTTCTAGCAACTCTTTGGTGATATAGTCTAGTTGAGATGCTACCTTTGAGTCCGAGACGACTTGGTTTACTCCTCGAGAAGATGAGGATGTATTCACAGGATTGGAATTCCTGCTGGTAGCACTTTGATCTATATCAGCATGAGCGAAGCTCTCAAAGAGATCATTGCAGTCAGCCACAATTTTCTTTCCCATTAGATGGCCTCCTGCAGATGTGTCGAATCGGGCCTTACACTCAGGGGTGAGACCATTGTAAAACTTTTCTACTAAAGCCCAATCCGACAGCCCATGTTGGGAACAACGCGAGAGTAAAGTTTGAAACCTCTCCCATGCTAAGTGATATGGTTCGTCAGGCTCCATTCTAAATGAGTGGATCTGATCTCGAAGGCGAGAGGCCTTCGCAGGTGGGAAATACTTAGCAAGGAAGGCATCCCTAAGTCCAGCCCAAGTAGTATAAGTACCCGCTGGCTGCGAATCGAGCCATGTGGCTTCGCGGCCAGCAAGCGAAAAAGGGAAAACTTGGAGAAAGCGGGCATCAAGATTAACACCTTCGATGCCGAAGGTACTACACAGACGGGTGAGACAGTTGATATGTGTAGGCGCATCCTCATCATCATGACCGTGGAACTGACAAGAGTTGTTAATGGCGGTTATGATGTATGAGGGAATTTGCCAGGACTTGTCGTTGGTGATTTCAGGGATGGTGATGGGTGAATTTGCGGTAAAACCTGAGGTGGAACGCTGGTGGACAGTTTGGTTATCGGCCATTTGGTGAACTGGTGGTGGACTAGGGTGACGGGAGGGTGGTGGGGAGTTGTGGGGTGATGACTTCGGGGTGAAGTCGTAGTTTGGTGGTTTAGATTGTAGTGTAGAATTAGAAGGGGCTGAAGATGAAGTTGAAGATTTTCGAACCTGAAAATTGGGTGTGGAGAAGGAAGACTTGTCGATCGGCGGCTTCACAGGTCCTTGAGAACGCGTGTGGGGCATTAACTGCAAAACCGAAAACAAACAAGTAAGACGACTCCAACAAAAGACTCTAAAAATACGAAAAAACACTAAAATTACTTGGACTCCTACGACTCACAAACACACAAAAAGCACGTGTAGATATCAGTTGAAATCCAAACTAAGTAATTAACGCAATTGCCAAGAGTCCCCGGCAACGGCGCCAAAAACTTGATGTTGATTAAGTAGTTCAAATAAATAAACTAAAATAAACCTAAATTTAGACTCAAGTAATAATAATCTAGACTCTCTAACTTGACTAAACTACTCACCGGCAAGTGAACCGGTCGACTCTAGCAAAGAAAAGCAAGTCCGGATGTCGAACCCACAAGGACTCTAATTAATTACGTTAACGACTTTATTTAGACTAGACACTGACACGACTTAACTGTTGTTGTGTTTTAAGGGAGGGGGGTTACTAAAATCCTAAAATTGAAATTAAAATAAAATTAGACTAAGACACGAACAAGAACTAAGGTTTGATTCGGATGAGATTAATGACTACCTAGGCTTGAATCCAGTTTAACTATGAATGGATTTCTAACGGTACTATTGTTGTATGGAATCGGGATCGTAAAGTACTATACCCTAAGGTATTTCAAGCTAAGACTTCCCGACCCTTCTCAGGAAGAAACCTAGGAAACCCTACAAGGATGTTGCGAACACCGATTGTTAGACTTCCTCTCAGTCCTCTAACGACTCTAAAAGTGCCCTAATTTGACTATCTACCTCTCAGCGCGACAGTCTAAGGCAATCCTAGATTCTGACTTGGTTTATTAGACACAAATGCAATTAGGGAACTAAAACCGACTTCTCTCAAAACCTGTCTTAGCTATTTATTGCACTGAGACCTAATAACTAACTCGAGCCTCTCACCGACAAGTTAAGCAGAATACCTAATTCTAATTGTGTTTTAATTACTGTTCCTAAGGCTATTGGCCAATTTACCCAAAGATCACCGGAACCCGCAAAGAATCGAGTAATCAACACAAATTTATTATGTGAAAGACATTCACCAAAATCTATGTGAAACAGTAAATAATCAACAATCAAAAGTAAATACTCACATGCACCAAATCAGAAATTCTAGGATTATTTACTTTCAAAAATCAATCCATAAAAAAATAATAGAAACTGTTAAAAGATCCAAACTTCATTAAACTGTCATCTTGCCTAGGTAGTAACGAAGATTTTAGCCAAGAAACATGATGTCTAAAATAAACAAAGCAAGTTCAAAACAAGAATTCATTGGAAAAGTATTGAAACACAAAAATAAAGAAAACCGGGAGATAAGACCCGAACAATCTTCGTTCCTAGGATCCAAGCTTCAACCGAATGATTCCCGCAAGCTAAAGCACTCCGAAATACTCAAAAATTACTCTGAAATTCGCCTTAGGGTTCTTGGATTCGTAAGTTGTTAATGATGATGATTAACATAAGTATTTATATCAAACCCTAGCATCAACCAATCAAATTTCGCCAGACATGCCCATCGCGTCGCGCGACGGATGAGGAGCAAGCTGGTGGCGCGACGCCACCATGTCAAACTTCAGAATTTTCTTGTTTGTTTGTTGGCGCTACGCGACTATATGATCACCTACCCGTGGCGCGAAGCCACGGGTGTTTTTTCACAGACTCATGCTTGTAAAATTCAGCTCCAACTCCCAAAATCTCAAAAATAATTCTAACACTTATTCCAAATAGTTCCGGGACTTGATGTTTCAGCATTTTAGCTCGGTTCCACT
This sequence comes from Helianthus tuberosus, assembly GCA_030545235.1. NCBI lineage: Eukaryota > Viridiplantae > Streptophyta > Magnoliopsida > Asterales > Asteraceae > Helianthus > Helianthus tuberosus. The sequence goes on along the minus strand of JARYGA010060400.1, from coordinate 45,776 downwards.
CAATTTTCAGCCACTTTATGTATCAAGACCTGGAATACCGAAATATGATCAATAGCACGTAATTCTAAATAAAACTAAACTATAAATAACGATAAGTTGTACAAACTATACACGAATAAAGGATGTATTTTGCAATACATCAATTACAAAGCAATATATAATCTAGCATGAACCTATTATATGAAAGACATCCACCAAGACTCATATGAAGCAATAAACGACAATTAAACATAGCTAAGCATGCATATACATCAAACCAATAATTAAGTCGACTACTATGGTAAATAATCCATAGATAATTAACAATCCATAATAAAAATCAAAACTTTAACATCCATTCATCCAATTTAGGTAGTTTTAAGTATTTAGCATAACATAATTGAAGTCAATACAAAACAAGAGTATTTTCAAAGACAAGGAACATGATTAATAAACGGAAGTAAAGAACAAGTGAACTGAATGATTCAATCACTGCTTCGAAGACTCCGAAAAAGCTCTAAAATCGTTCAAGAATTTGCCCAAGATAATGCAAGTTCGTGATTAGGGTTTAGAGTTGTTTATTAATATGTATTTATATGTTTCAATGCAACAATACAGCTCCCAAAACAAATATGTCCGCAAATACAACCCCTTCGCGTCACGCGAAGGGGAATCCTTAACAGTGTCGCTTAGCGTGTCACACCCTGATATTTCCACGTATTACCGGTGCGCCCGGTGGGGAGTATCGTGACGTAGTTGATATCATCATAGTCAAATAATCACAGTTCAATGCACAGCGGAAGTCTAAAGTATTAATTATACAAACCGAATTGAAAGTAACATAAAATATTACACAACGGATTGTAAGTGGATCCACAGGCGGATCTAAAATAAAAAGAAATATTGTTCAACAGATATAAGCATCAAAAGCTTGCAAGACTCTTTATTTGATACTAGGAGTAGCCAGCCTATTTCGCGTAGTACCTGCACTTAACCTTTTTGAAAAATACGTCAGTTTACACTGATAAATACAAGTAACTGACTCTTTTTTAAAAGTGTTTATGAAATTAGTTTAAATGCACAAGGCACAAAAGTTCTTTTATAACTTGGGACAATTATTTAAAACAATCTTGTATACAGATTTATATGTTTGTCGTCCATTCGGGACCCGGTTAGAAGAGCCGGATTAGATTAATAGACATGCCACAAGTATATGCCCACAAGAGAGTGAGATACCGTTTATACATACGCAACTGTCAGGTGTATGCCTACACCCCGTGCTTAAGCCGTGGCCATTTTTTAATAAATGAGCCGAGGATATCTAGGACATGGTCATTAACCCCCCAAAGGCATTGCAACAAACAAAACAGATTAAAATGGGTTATTTCAATAGCTTAACCACTAATAGATTAAACATTCAATACCCGACCAAGCGGTATTATTATAATACCGTATCCCAAGCCCGTATAACGAAAAATAAGTTAAAAGTATTTACCTGAGTTAAAATAAAATTTTAATCCCAGCCGTATGTCAAATTTGCAAGTGCAAGTAGCTTTTACCGGGATCCTAATCTGGAACGAAGGTTTTAATAACCTATTAGATTCCTAACGGGTCTTATTTAAGTTATAACTTAGGCCGGTTAGTTTTAAAGAAAGGTATACGGTTCAAAACGCAAGATTAAGCGAAGACCGGATTAGAATGTGATTTAGACCCGAAAAGTATGAGGACTTGTATAAATGGGTAAACTAAATACATTCTAGATTTTGAAGTAAAAATGATAAGGTTTGACCCGTTTCGGTTAATTTATGCAAACTAGTTACATAAACCGTACCGAGCGCGAAAAATGCATAACGGGTAACCAAATGAGTCATAAACAAGTTACACAAGTTAATATGCTTTTAATATGTTGTGATATCAGTAGGATATCTTCCATTATGCCCAAAACGAATTTAAAATCAATTTAAGCCCCGTAGGGGTATTTTGGTCATTTTAAAGATTATAAAAGAGGTTAAATAGTAATCTAAGGTTCTGGTCTAAAATAATCAGTAAAAATATTTATTTTTACTAGTTATAACAGTAAGATATTGTATATATGTGAAATTTATCATTTATAGCCAAACTATGCACCGTATGGGCATTTTGGTCATTTTACATAAGCTTTAAGGGTCAAATTTGGAAATCTGAGTTCAAAACTTTTACTTACTATTAAAGTATAAAATTTTGCTTATAATATCAGTAGGTAATGAGTCTTAAGTGTCAACTATAGTTTTAACCCATACTATGCGTTTAAAAAGCGTAAAAGTCGGTATTTGACGATTTTGGGTTATTCAAGGAAATCTGAGATTTTGATCAGTCTATAAAGCTTAAAATATTTTATTTAACATATGAAATCAGTAGGAAAAGGTTTGGTATCAAAATGTTATGTAAAACTCATTTTATCAAAGAAAAGGGCAATTTCGTCAATACCGAATTTACATTAAAACTCTATAATATAATCAGTTTAAAATTTGGCAAAAATTTCCAAAAATCACCAAATATTATATTATATTATATTATATTATATTATATTATATTATATTATATTATATTATATTATATTATATCAGTAGGTATAAAGTTTGGTGACAAAAATTGGGTTTGAATATGATTTATACTAAAAATGCCATTTAATTAATAAAAAGCTTTCAATTTACGATATCGAGCACAACTCTAATTTCAGATCAAGATCATAAACTGATGTCAAATTTTTAGGACATACTTAAATATCAGTAATAAAGGTTTTTGTCCTCTCACATTTTCAAAAATCTCGTTTTATTGATAAAAGGGTATAATGGTCCATTTTAAGCATTCAACGGGAACATGCATATGAATCAGATTTCAAAGGAACCATATAGTATAATCTCAGAGGGTTATACTAACATGTAATGTGGTCCCAAAGGAACCCTAAGGCATAACTAAACTAAGCTAAATCGGGTCAGAATTGAAAGTCAAAGCAAAAGTCTACTTTTGCGACTTTCGGTTGCGAAACGAGCCTAAACTCAAAATTTTCGGGTTGAACATGCCTAAACATGTTCTTATATTATTTACCAAGTTATTTTAGTGTTAAAACATGTTCCATAACCTCTGCATTATCAGTTATGAATTAATTTGTAAAAACTGATTCTGTTGACTTTTTATTAATAAGTTTGACCCGACAATTGACTGAGATAATGTGATAATTAGAAGGTGCCCTTTTAAGGGTTTATTACCTACATAATTACCAACACATAGCCACTTTCAATTCGAATAATGGCTGGACCGTTTGTGATTAATCACAAAGTCAAAGCTTAATTACGATAACTTTGACTTTCGGTCATTAAGCTAATAAAACTTAAACTTAGGGAGCTAAGAGCCCTTACCAGAGTACTTAGCACAAATATTGAACAGAAGAAAACTTTCTTGAACTCCAGGAAGCTCCAGAGAAAGAGTTTTGAAGTGAAATTCAAAGTGTGCAAATAAACAAGAACAAGACAAGGCCTTATATAGGAAATTTGAGTCTCCAAGATCAATCCATATGTCCATATGTTGTTATTAGATGTTCCCAGGTGTCCCTAGTGCATGAAAAACCATTTTCTCAGTCCCTGGTAACGAATTCAGCCATGCAATGGCGGTGTAACAGGCTGCAACATGCAGCTGTCTTCTTTTTGGTCGCTGGCACTGCTCTCGTGGGCCGCGTAAGACTCAAAGGGAGTTTGCAAACTTTGCAATTTCAGTCCCTGGTCCATTTTAAGTTTAATAACTTCCATTTATTGCACTTATGACCCCCATAGTTAACTATTAATGTGCTTGGGTCATATATTAACTCCGTTAAGTCCCCGGTTAGTTGTAAGATCACCCGAAAAGTCTTGTTTTCTTCGAAACTCCATGAGATTACTATCCAATATTCTTGAGGGCAAAATATATAATTATTAGAATGCTTTTGGGATCGTTAAAAGGTCACTCAGTGGTAACTTTTAACATGTTGACACTTTTAACCCCTATGCTTCGTAAAGTTTTAAATTTAACCGCAAACGGCTTTCAATGTCCGATAATTTATTCATTAAGGAATACGAACATCGCGAAAGGTCAATCAGAGGCACAAGTTAGGCATGTTGACACTTTTGATCCTTCCACACACGACTTTACACTGATTGACAATTTTAATCCCTCGAATCAATTTATTAAACGTTTAAAGTCCATGACACGTGTCTTTATTATATTGGATCTGATTTTCCGAGGTGTTACATAGCGTTATGCGAAGCAGATGCTTATCTTTTACCCATCCTTGAGACACATCCTTCAGTATGCTCGTTAATCTTTTACCCACACTCGGTTTTCCTAATAAACTTCATTAGTGTATTACTGATGGTTGGTATCTTTGTCGAGAATTAGCAGCAGATTTTTCGTTGGGAAATTGAGATTTGTAATGTGAAGAATTAGCTGAGGAGGTGATTCTTGGTCTCTCAGGGCAAAAGAGTCACATGTCACTTGTTAGTAGATGAAGATTTTCTGTTTGTTTTGTTTATAGATGTAGATGGCTCTGATTCGAATAAGGCTCCATAACAAACCAACACGTACCATACCAACTTTTGGCAGAAAAAAAAAAAAACAATTAAAGTTTTCAAATCAATGTATAATTACAACCAGAGAAAGTCCCTGTTACATTCTACAAAACACAAACTTATATATTCAAAGACTCATACATTCAAAGACCAGACTAATCGGCTCGAACATCGATCATTAACTTATGCTGAACTTGAATACTTCTTTTTGAATTATCCCTTTGGAAACTCATGTTAACTACAACTATACGTAGTAGCAGGCTTTGAATCTTGTGAAATCTGTCAAGGTTCTAAAACCGTACGACTCAAGCCACCTCCTAGACCCAACAATGGACAAACCTTTCAATCTAAAAATGGTATGTGGAAGATGACTTATGCCCGCATCGTCTATATTTAGTTCTCTCAAACATTCTAAACGTCCAAGTTCCTCTGGTAATTTCTCAAGTTGCTTACAACAGGAGATATTTAAACTTTTTAAACATTTCATCCTACAGATGTTGTTCGGAATATCTTGTAAGGATTTACAATCCGTTAGGTCTAACCACTCTAAACGTTCTAAACACCCAAGTTCCTCCGGCAATTTCTCAATTTGAGGACAAGAGGAGAGATGTAAACGTTTTAAACATTTCATCCTACCTATGCTATTTGGAATATCTCGTAAGGATATACAATCCGTTAGGTGTAACTCCACCAAGCACTCTAAACATCCAAGTTCCTTAGGCAATTTCTCAACTTTATGACAAGTGGATAGCTCTAAACGTCTTAAACATTTCAACTTACAGATGCCGTTTGGAATATCTAGTAAGGATGTACAACCCGTTAGATGTAACTCCTCTAAACACTCTAATCTGCATATATTCTCGGGTAACTGCTCAAGACACAAACAAGAGCTGACTTCAAGGTATTTTAGATGTTTGAACATACAAATGCTATCTGGAAGATGTTTAATCTCTTTCATACACAAAGATAGCTTCTCTAGACATTCTAACCGCCACATATCTTTGGGCACCTCCCGAATGCTGCCTTCAACTCTAAGCTCTCTTAAATTATGTAAACCACAAATGCTTTCTAAAGATGAGCCTACTAGCTTCCCATCAACCCTCAAGTTAATGAAATGTAGCTTTGGTGAAATGTATTGAACAATTTGATGGATAAATTTAGCTTCATGCCTGTGTATTAAAGATTCAAGTAGTTAGATCATTCGAAATCCCACATGAGCAGTAAGGTTTAAATCTATAACATTAAATATATATATATATATATATATATATATATATAAAGTAATAACAAATTAATAAATAAGATGAAGGGTTACCCATCAACAGTGTTTTTCAACTCCCACCCAACCAGACCAGCTGCTTCTTTCAGAGCATCTCTCCATCTCTGAGAACCCTCTTTCTCTACATGTTTTGCGAAGGCTTTTCCGACTGACCCACTTTGGTTGCGGACTTCAGTGGGTTCCACATCATAGAAGACGGGATAAGCAGTCTGATCCTTTGTTTTTTGGCACTCCATAATCTTGACCAGCTCGTCTAAGCACCAAGATTAAGATGCATAGTTCTTGGAGAAAATAATGAGGTGGCATTTCGAATCTTCAATGGATCTGATGAGTTGGTCATTGATCCTTTTCCCTTTCTCAATTCTTTGGTCATCTTTGTAAGTAATAATGCCTTTATCATTAAGGGCATGATAAAGATGATCAACAAAGTTTTTGCGGGTGTCTTCTCCTCGAAAACTCAAAAAAACATCGTATTTAAAGCTCTTTTGAATGGATGAAACTGAATCAGATGCCATTAAATATATGGAAGGATTGAATAAAATGAAATATTTGTTAATGGGGAGAAATTATATGAACCAGTATTAGATTACTCTTTGGAAAACCTTATAGTTAAATGTATGGTTAAAGACATGCATATATATATGGGCGAGTGCTGACCAGGTCCTATATCTACCAAGCCAACTAATCTTATATTTTATTTTGTTTTCTTCGTTGTAGTTGACTTAAGGGCCCACAGCCAACCCGGTCCAAGACATACCAAGTCAACCAAATTTTATTTAAAATTAGGACGTTGTTTTATTTTACATATTGTATATTTACCTATTTGTTATTTCTTTACATTTCTAAAAATGCAATATTATTTAGTTTATATATTAATGACTAATAAGGAGGGGAAATTGAGATGGTTTGGGCATGTGAAGCGGAGACAAATGAAGGCACCAGTTAGAGTAGTGGAAACTCTTTGGGCTTCAAGATGGAACGAGAGAGCATACTTTAATACAAGAAAAGTGAAGCTAGATCATGACCTCTTATGCATGGCTGTCCTCGTTCAGGAAATAATAAATGTTGACTATGCATTTGTTATTCATACCACAAATCCATCTTCAGGAGATCCATCAGAGATATACACCGAGGTAATTAAAAAATATTTACATTTTTATTGTGTCATGTCGAATGTTACATTTATGTTGCCTACAATGGATTAATAATATTCAGTTGAACAGATATGGAAATATAAAACTGTCTATAACTGTTTGTTGTGCTAACAGGTTGTACAGGGGCTTTAAGTTTCATTGCCAAGAAAGACAAGCTCGTCTCTCCTAAGGTACATCAGTCTATTTCCAAATTTCATTTTCTGAATAAATTTATTAGTTAAAAGGAACTAAAAATTATAGTTTCATATACAACCATGTTGAATTCTGTAGGTTTTGGGTTACTCATGCAAACCCATTGGCCTTTTCATAAGAAGATCCATTATTTTTCGATCTGATTCCAATGGTGAAGATCTTGAAGGCTATGATGGTGCAGGACTTTATGATAGGTAAAACTTCCATGAGAAATTTGAAACCATAATTAATTCCATTATACCGTTCCTACTAGGGATGTTGCATTGGTGGATGGCAATTCGATCAAAAGTGGCAAGAGGCAACAGGCGATCTATGAAGGGCGACGGTGTGGTGATAAACAAGATAATGGCAGCAATGCTTGGCTATGTCGGTACGACGGCCACATCCGGTGGTGAACGGTGGCTAATTCGCTGCTGTGAATGGTGAAATAAATCTGCCCATAAAGTGCAGCGAACGAGACCACAATGTCTTATGTTTCGGGGTGGTTTCGAGAGCAAATCACGGGGTACCTCGCAGCAGTGATTCGGGTTGTTTGTGGCTAAGTGGGAGTTGCTCGAGGGCTTCAAATGACACCGGGTAATGGCTTGTAACACCTCGTAAAATCATGTCCAATGATGTATTGACACGTGTAATAAACCCTAATGAAGTCAAACACTGAAATTTAGAGTCTAATTTTTCGAAAAATCAAAAACTTTGATTATGAAAGGACTGGAAGTGTTAACATACCTAAAATAAGTTTCTAAATAACCTCTTACGATGTTTATATTCACAAATGAGCCACTTGATGATTAAGTGTAGCCGTTTGTGTAATTAATTGAAGTTTGCGCAATAAAGGGTTAAAAGCGTCAACATGTTAATTCTTACCTCTGAGTGACTTTTTAACAAACCGGGAGCTTCATGATATTCGATTATACTCCCGGGTGTGCCAAATAACGGCCGTCTAAGGTTTTTATGCCTATAGGTAAAGTTACGCGCAACTTTGCAAGTTAGAGGGACTAAAAGTGTCAATATGTTTAAATATACCTTTGAATGACCTTTTAGCGAACCCGAAGCATCGTGATGTTTAATAATACTTTCAAGAATGCCTAATATGGATTAGATGAGGCTTCAATGCTATTAAATGATGAGATGCGCAAGTTTGCGCAATAGAGGGACCTAAAGCGTCAACTTTTGAATCTACGCCTTTCGGTGACCATCTAAGCGAACGTGAGCGTAGTAATAATTAAGTATATGCTTGGGAATGATCAATATGGGCCATAGAAGGCTTGGACATCATTAAACGGCATTTCGCGCTACTTTGCGCAATTAAAGGACTATTTGCGTCGAACTGCAAAAGTATGTCGATTCGTAGGGTAACGGACCTTCCGGAAGATGACCCTAAGTTAAACATACCCTAAATATCCTGTTTATAGCTTAGATATGGGCTTAGAGGTGTTCGGTGCGCAAAAATAAACTTTTATGTCATGCAGGGACTAAAAGTGTCAAAAAGTGCACAAGTTTGCATTTTAGCGCATATCTCACATTCTGAATATCTCCGGACACCCAAAAATTTATGTAAGCACTAAAATATTTTATTTTAGTGATCGCCTTGATAAAATTTCATTTGTCGCGTAATTTGGACCGTTTTTCGCGTCCGTTCGTGTTTCGTCGTAATTAGACGCACAACGTGACCGTACGGCCAAACGAACCGACATCCGACATGTTTTTGAACATGTTTCATGTCCCCTATGTTTAAACATCCTAGTGGAGCCTTAAAATGAGGTTAACGGGCATTAAACGTGTCTAAAATGACCTTAAAGGCTAACAGGGGCCATTCCTGTAAATTCTGGAACTTTGTACAGCAGCAGAACAGCTGTTAACAGCCTGTTCCAGCTGGATCCAGCTCATGTTGGTGGTATTTTTCATTCTAGGGGCTGCCCATTGTATTAGAAAACCATGGGTAAAAGTGTACGGCTCAGATTTAATCACGGTTATCAAGGAACGATCCTAACGGTCCTCAAAAACCTATAAATACCCATTGAATTTTGGCTCTCATTTGCACATCTACTTCAAATCTGATACACTCTCTGAATTGTGAGGATCTTGAACTCTTTTTGAGAACCTCCTTCAGTCCTTTGGACCCTTTGTAAGTATCCTTCGTGCTTAGTTTTAATCGTTTAGCGGTTAGAGCCGAAAAGTCAAGCGTTTCGATAAACGCTTTGACTTTTAAACGGCTAAGCCATGGTTCGCAACGAACATGGCTACGTGACCGTAATTAGGTAGGTAATTAACCCTCAAAAGGGCACCTCCTAATTACCACGTTTACTTAGTTTAATTGTCGGGTCAAATAAAAGTCAAACGGGTTAGTTTTAAATAAAAATACATGGCTATTATATAAAAGTCATAAAATCAGTTTTTCTCACTTTAATAACTTGGTAAATATTAGTTGAACATGTCTAAGCATGTTCAACCCGACAATTCTAAGTATAGACTCGGTTCGGAACCGAAAGTCGCAAAAGTTGACTTTTGCTTTGACTTTCAGTTCTGACCCGATTTAGCTTAGTTTAGATATGCCTTAGGATTCCATTAGGACCATATTATAGGTTAGTATAACCCTCTGAGGTTATACAACTTGGTTCCATAGAAATCCTAGTTCATTGCATGTTCCGTTAAAATGCCTAAAATGTTGACCGTTATGCCCTTATTACCTTAAAACGTGATTTTTGGAAATGTAAAAGAGTAGAAACTTTAATTACTGATATATAAACTTGTATGCAAAGTTTGACATCAGTTTGACTTGTAGATTAAGAGTTATGTTCAATATCGCAAAATGGAAGCTTTATGTTAATAAAATGGCGTAATTAGCGTATAGCCTACTTAAACATACTTTTTGATATCAAATCTTTTACCCACTGATGTAATATATTATTTTGGGATTTTTAAAGATTTTTAATTAATTTTAGGCTGAGCATAACTCATAGTCGTAGGCTTAATCCGGTAATTGTCGGTTTTGCCCTTACGGGCCATAAAATGAGTTTTACATATCTAAACGACTCCAAACCTTTTGCTACTGATTAGATATGATAAATAAATTATTTTAAACCTCCCGGAAATATAAAAATATCAGATTTCCATATAGAACCCGGTAACGGCTTCTAATCGCCTAATTAAGCGTTTTTAGCGCATAGTATGTAATAGAACTATTTTAAACATACTAAGGTTAATACCTACTGATATTTGAGGTAAATTATGATATTTTAACAGTAAGCAAAAGTTGACTAACTCAGACTTCAGTTTTGAGCTTTTCGGCTTATGTGAAATTACCAAAATGCCCCTACGGTGCATAGTTTGGTTATAATTGATAAATTTCAAATAGATACTTTATCTTACTGTTATAACTTGTCAAATTGAGTATGTTTGCTGATTACACCAGACCTGTAACTCAGTTAAACACTTAAACTCTTTTATAACCTTTTAAATGACCAAACTACCCCTACGGGGCATAGTTGTGTTTAAATTCGTTTCGGGCATAATGAAAGACAACTTACTGATGTCACAACATATTAGGAGCATATTAACTTAGGAAACCTGTAAATGACTCATATGAATACCCGTTACGCCTATTACGCGTTCGGTTCGGCTTATGTAACTAGTTTACATAAATTAGCCGAAACGGGTCAAACCTTATCGGTTTTATCTCGAAATCCAGAGTGTGAATGAAATACCCATATTAAACAAGTCTCTGAACTTGTCGGGTCTAAATCACATTCTATCCGGTCTTCGCTTAATCGTGCGTACGAACCGTATATTTCCTTAAGACTAACCGGTCTAAGCTTAGGCTTAATTAAAGACCCGTTAGCATTCTAATTGGTTATTTATACCATCATTCCAGACTAGAGCCTTCCGGTAAATTGTACCTACGCTTACTTAAGTGAATACGGCTGAGTTATTATAAATCTTGCTATTTAAGACAGGAGCTAGCTCAGGTAAATACTCTTAACTTATTTTCCCTATTACGGGCTTGGGATACGGTAATATAAATACCGCATGGTCAGGTATGGGATTCAAAGACCAATAAGTCGGGAAATCCAAATAACCTGTTTTAAATCGTATTGCTTGACTGAAACATTGGGGATTAATGCGACCGTGTCCTGGATATCCTTGACTCATTAAATTGCAATGGCCACGACTTAAGCACGGGGTGTAGGCATACACCTGACAGATGCTATATGCTAATTAATTATTTATGCCCAATAAGGGATTCCTAATAAGGGAATAGTGGTGTGTCGGTTAATCATGAACCGGCATAGATCCGGGCCCCGTATGTAGAGCAAGTTATGTAAAACTGATAACATGAGATATAGTTTGTCCCAAAGAATAAAAGATTAATTTTGCCTCTGTGCATTTTAATCAAGTATAAAAGATTAATTTTGCCTTGTGCATTTTAATCAAAGTGTCAAAATATTTTGTGCCTGGTGCATCTAAATCAATTTTCTTAAACTCTTTTCAAATGAGTCGGTTGAGTGTATTTACCAGTGAAAACTGACGTATTTTCCAAAGTCTAAGTGACAGGTACAAGTACGTAATAGGCTGGAAGCTGCTCAGGGCGTTAATAAGGAATCTTGCAAATTCTAGGCGTCTAAAGTCTGTTGAACAATGTTTATGTTTTAAGATCCGCCTGTGGATCCTTTACTTTCCGTTGTAATACTTTGATATTACGTTATATTCGGATTGTAATATATTTATCTTTTGCTTCCGCTGTGCATTTATATATTGTGTTGTTTGACTATGATGTTATCAACTACGTCACGATACTCCCCACCGGGCCCACCGGTGACACGTGGAAATTCGGGGTGTGACAGGTTGGTATCAGAGCCAACACTGAGTGAATTAAACACTAGCCTTTTGTGTTTAATCTCAGTTACACAATAGCACATTCATAAACTTTTGAGTCTAGACTTAACATAGGATTATTCTAAATCCTGATCTGGAAATTTTGCTTCCAAAATTTTTTTTTAAATTGGATACGTCGCCAAGCGAAGAAGCTGTAATAAGAATTCTCCACGTCTGGAGCCTTGAAATGCTGAGCTTCGTACCGTGACCAGGATGAAACGTGCAACCCAGGAGAAAGCATTCAGGAATTGAATGAAGAAGAAACTCCTTTGCTGAAGATCGTTTCCTCAATAGTCCTTATAAGGACATATTTATCTTTTCAGTCCCTTCGAGGACAACACTATTCCTTTCAAGTCCCGCTTAGGGCAACTTTATACTTTTATTTTTATAATAGAATGATTAAGTTTAAACTTTCATTCTAAACATGAAATATGAAATAAATGAAAAATAACATTCCTTTTTATAAGATCTACCATTATAATAAAATGGCAAAATCTAAAAAGGACAAGACCTAGCTTCGGGTCATATTAAGGCCGGCCAAGATGGCAGTTCCTCAATTTAGATTTAGATCCTTATTAACATTTCAATTTAGAAATTATTCTGCGTTAATTATTATAAAGAATCTTAAGAGTGAAACCTAGCCTGAGTGTCATTATAAAGACCTGGCCAAGATGGTAAGACCTGTTTAAAAGATTCGAATCCCTGTTAACATCTGAAAACGTGTTAACACTCCTGGTAGACGTGATTCATTAAAAATCACATATGTTGTTAAAGGAATTCTTTAGAAGATTCCTAACCCAGTTTAATGATCTCTGAATCCTGGGTTTACATCATCAATTAAGATGATCATATTTTGACCATACGTGGTAATATCATGCCTACGGGCCTTGCTCATTTCTACATGAGCCAAAAGACAGTGGTAGCAATGACTCCCTGTCAGACCAAGGTAATGAACTAGGTTCAAACCTCAAATGCTTTGATTCTCTGAAATCCTAGCATATAATTTATAATTGTCCTTGTGACTAGGCCTATTGTGCCAATATACCTTCATGCTTTGATTCTCGTAAATCATAGTTTTTTTTTATTTTAATTGTCCATGTGACTAGGCCGTTTGTGCCACAAATAAAACTATTATTGTTTTATAATTAGGATAAATTTTAAATAAAAATCCTAAATAAATATGATTGATAAATTAACCAAATATGGTATCTGTACCATGGTTAATGAATTACCCTAAGGGGCAATTCCATGATAAACTCCCAAATAAACTATTGTCCCTGTTTTCTGTGACAGTTCAATTATAAATGGCTAACTCGGACGAGGGTAATAGTCATCCAGCGGAGAATAACGAGAACGCCCGAATTAATTTAACGGGTGCTTAATTGAGAGCCATAATAGACGGCGCAGTTACACAGGCATTGGAAAGGCAGTACGATGAGTATAGTGGGACTCGTAGCAGGACCCTATCTACACAGCCTTCAAAGCCACCGTCCAATAACGACGACCCGAAGAAAAATGATGACCGACACTCCTCAAACCACAGTGCTCCATCTCAGCAGGTCATACTGAGTAAAGGACCCCTTGCTAAGGGTTGCTCCTATAAATATTTCGTTTCCTGCAAGCCCCGGGATTTTACTGGGGAGAAAGGAGCCATTGACTGTATGACGTGGCTGGATGAGATGGATACGGTTGTAGACATCAGCGGATGCGCTGAGAGAGACGTGGTCAAATTTGTGTCGCAGTCTTTTAAGGGTGAAGCTTTAGCATGGTGGAGATCTCTAGTTCAAGCCACCGGGAAGATCCCTTTGTACAACATGACTTGGGATCAGTTCGTTGCTCTTATCAAAGAAAATTACTGTCCCCAACATGAAGTTGAGAAGATCGAGACTGAATTCTTATCATTAGTCATGGAGAACTTAGATTGTCAAGCATACCTTACAAGTTTCAATACCAAGTCTCGATTGGTTCCTTATTTGATCACACCGGAACCAAAGCGAATAGCTCGCTTTATTGGGGGTCTAGCCCCAGAAATAAAGGCAAGTGTGAAAGCATCGAGACCTACTACATTCAGGTCAGCGGCAGATCTGTCGCTATCTCTCACACTCGATGTGGTTAGAAACAAGGCTGCCAAGGCTTCTGAAGATGGGAAGCGTAAAAGGGAGGAGGATAACTCCCAGAATCCTAAGAAGAGCAAATCCGAGCTCAACAATAACCAACAGGATTCCAGCAAGAAGCCTACATGCAAAACCTGTAACAGAAGACACTGGGGACAGTGTCGATCAAACCAAAAGATAAAGCAATGTGGCATCTGCAAAAGAACTGGTCACCAGTCCCACGAATGTAGGGACATAAAGAATGCAAACTGTTACAGCTGTGGCGAAAAGGGGCACATCAGTACTAATTGCCCTGAGGCTGCCAAGGGAGGAGCAGCTAAGTCTGGGATGGATAAGAAAGGAAACGCCTAAACTAACGGTTGAATGCCAGAGACAGTACATATCAATAATAGCATTAGGTACGTCCTTACCTTGTAGCATCGATTGTACCTGCTAATTATATTACGCAAATGCAAAGGATAATAAACCTTTAGTAAACCATAAACTTAGCAAGCTTTTGATTACATGCATAAGAACTTCAGATATTAAAAAATAAGGTATAATTTACCAATGGGATCTTTAATGACCCTCTCTCCCATCCTCGGGAATAATCTTTTCATAAGAATCTGGAGTACTCTTCCCCAAAAAGAGTACGACAATATATATATTACTTTATTTTATTAATTTCTCATTATTTTATATCGCCTGCGAATGCCAAACTATGTTTGATAAGAAGTACCATATGAGGATTGGCGTATCCTAGTGCGTCCCATAGATTGCTTCCATGCCTGATCAGTATGGAAGTTTAATGCATGGAACCCCTGAGATATCCCAATGGTCATATCGTACTAAAGTCGACTAGTAGTATTCAAAGAAGATATCCAATATAAAATGTCCTTATAAGCATCTCTACTTAGGGCATCTTTGCAATTGTAAAGAGAATGTGTCATTTATCTGACACCGACATTAATAGATGAGCCAAAGCCTGAGAATACGGAAATCTCTGACATCTCTGTGTGTCATAATTATCTTCTTTATAAGAATTACCATGTTTACCTCCTGAGAGGCAAGGGGATGTTAGGACAAACATCCCGCTTAAGGCTGCAGTTATTGTAAAAGCCTTATATCTGTTAGTACCAATGGAATTGGAAGAACTAAGAGCCAAATCGATAAGTTTTTAGAGAAGGTTTCATAAAGCAAAAATTCAAAGTTCTAAGAACTCCGATTTTAGTAAATAAGAAAGACTGTTCATTTTGCTTATGCATTGATTACCGCAACCCAGATTAGGCAACAATTAAGAATTGCCATCAGCTGCCCAGGATCGTCGATTTTTTTCAACTAACGGCAAGGATTAGCTAATTCCTTAAGATTAGTTTTAAGCAATGGTTGGAATAACCATCTCACCTTAGATTAAGCTTTTCTATAATAGATAATATATAAGTATCAAGGCTGCTCCTTTGAAGACCTTGTATAGATGGAATGTTAAACATCTATTAGTAAACAGAAGATTGGTAAGTCCA
>JARYGA010060400.1:0-29907 GCA_030545235.1 Helianthus tuberosus | reverse complement strand
AGTTTGGTGACAAAAATTGGGTTTGAATATGATTTATACTAAAAATGCCATTTAATTAATAAAAAGCTTTCAATTTACGATATCGAGCACAACTCTAATTTCAGATCAAGATCATAAACTGATGTCAAATTTTTAGGACATACTTAAATATCAGTAATAAAGGTTTTTGTCCTCTCACATTTTCAAAAATCTCGTTTTATTGATAAAAGGGTATAATGGTCCATTTTAAGCATTCAACGGGAACATGCATATGAATCAGATTTCAAAGGAACCATATAGTATAATCTCAGAGGGTTATACTAACATGTAATGTGGTCCCAAAGGAACCCTAAGGCATAACTAAACTAAGCTAAATCGGGTCAGAATTGAAAGTCAAAGCAAAAGTCTACTTTTGCGACTTTCGGTTGCGAAACGAGCCTAAACTCAAAATTTTCGGGTTGAACATGCCTAAACATGTTCTTATATTATTTACCAAGTTATTTTAGTGTTAAAACATGTTCCATAACCTCTGCATTATCAGTTATGAATTAATTTGTAAAAACTGATTCTGTTGACTTTTTATTAATAAGTTTGACCCGACAATTGACTGAGATAATGTGATAATTAGAAGGTGCCCTTTTAAGGGTTTATTACCTACATAATTACCAACACATAGCCACTTTCAATTCGAATAATGGCTGGACCGTTTGTGATTAATCACAAAGTCAAAGCTTAATTACGATAACTTTGACTTTCGGTCATTAAGCTAATAAAACTTAAACTTAGGGAGCTAAGAGCCCTTACCAGAGTACTTAGCACAAATATTGAACAGAAGAAAACTTTCTTGAACTCCAGGAAGCTCCAGAGAAAGAGTTTTGAAGTGAAATTCAAAGTGTGCAAATAAACAAGAACAAGACAAGGCCTTATATAGGAAATTTGAGTCTCCAAGATCAATCCATATGTCCATATGTTGTTATTAGATGTTCCCAGGTGTCCCTAGTGCATGAAAAACCATTTTCTCAGTCCCTGGTAACGAATTCAGCCATGCAATGGCGGTGTAACAGGCTGCAACATGCAGCTGTCTTCTTTTTGGTCGCTGGCACTGCTCTCGTGGGCCGCGTAAGACTCAAAGGGAGTTTGCAAACTTTGCAATTTCAGTCCCTGGTCCATTTTAAGTTTAATAACTTCCATTTATTGCACTTATGACCCCCATAGTTAACTATTAATGTGCTTGGGTCATATATTAACTCCGTTAAGTCCCCGGTTAGTTGTAAGATCACCCGAAAAGTCTTGTTTTCTTCGAAACTCCATGAGATTACTATCCAATATTCTTGAGGGCAAAATATATAATTATTAGAATGCTTTTGGGATCGTTAAAAGGTCACTCAGTGGTAACTTTTAACATGTTGACACTTTTAACCCCTATGCTTCGTAAAGTTTTAAATTTAACCGCAAACGGCTTTCAATGTCCGATAATTTATTCATTAAGGAATACGAACATCGCGAAAGGTCAATCAGAGGCACAAGTTAGGCATGTTGACACTTTTGATCCTTCCACACACGACTTTACACTGATTGACAATTTTAATCCCTCGAATCAATTTATTAAACGTTTAAAGTCCATGACACGTGTCTTTATTATATTGGATCTGATTTTCCGAGGTGTTACATAGCGTTATGCGAAGCAGATGCTTATCTTTTACCCATCCTTGAGACACATCCTTCAGTATGCTCGTTAATCTTTTACCCACACTCGGTTTTCCTAATAAACTTCATTAGTGTATTACTGATGGTTGGTATCTTTGTCGAGAATTAGCAGCAGATTTTTCGTTGGGAAATTGAGATTTGTAATGTGAAGAATTAGCTGAGGAGGTGATTCTTGGTCTCTCAGGGCAAAAGAGTCACATGTCACTTGTTAGTAGATGAAGATTTTCTGTTTGTTTTGTTTATAGATGTAGATGGCTCTGATTCGAATAAGGCTCCATAACAAACCAACACGTACCATACCAACTTTTGGCAGAAAAAAAAAAAAACAATTAAAGTTTTCAAATCAATGTATAATTACAACCAGAGAAAGTCCCTGTTACATTCTACAAAACACAAACTTATATATTCAAAGACTCATACATTCAAAGACCAGACTAATCGGCTCGAACATCGATCATTAACTTATGCTGAACTTGAATACTTCTTTTTGAATTATCCCTTTGGAAACTCATGTTAACTACAACTATACGTAGTAGCAGGCTTTGAATCTTGTGAAATCTGTCAAGGTTCTAAAACCGTACGACTCAAGCCACCTCCTAGACCCAACAATGGACAAACCTTTCAATCTAAAAATGGTATGTGGAAGATGACTTATGCCCGCATCGTCTATATTTAGTTCTCTCAAACATTCTAAACGTCCAAGTTCCTCTGGTAATTTCTCAAGTTGCTTACAACAGGAGATATTTAAACTTTTTAAACATTTCATCCTACAGATGTTGTTCGGAATATCTTGTAAGGATTTACAATCCGTTAGGTCTAACCACTCTAAACGTTCTAAACACCCAAGTTCCTCCGGCAATTTCTCAATTTGAGGACAAGAGGAGAGATGTAAACGTTTTAAACATTTCATCCTACCTATGCTATTTGGAATATCTCGTAAGGATATACAATCCGTTAGGTGTAACTCCACCAAGCACTCTAAACATCCAAGTTCCTTAGGCAATTTCTCAACTTTATGACAAGTGGATAGCTCTAAACGTCTTAAACATTTCAACTTACAGATGCCGTTTGGAATATCTAGTAAGGATGTACAACCCGTTAGATGTAACTCCTCTAAACACTCTAATCTGCATATATTCTCGGGTAACTGCTCAAGACACAAACAAGAGCTGACTTCAAGGTATTTTAGATGTTTGAACATACAAATGCTATCTGGAAGATGTTTAATCTCTTTCATACACAAAGATAGCTTCTCTAGACATTCTAACCGCCACATATCTTTGGGCACCTCCCGAATGCTGCCTTCAACTCTAAGCTCTCTTAAATTATGTAAACCACAAATGCTTTCTAAAGATGAGCCTACTAGCTTCCCATCAACCCTCAAGTTAATGAAATGTAGCTTTGGTGAAATGTATTGAACAATTTGATGGATAAATTTAGCTTCATGCCTGTGTATTAAAGATTCAAGTAGTTAGATCATTCGAAATCCCACATGAGCAGTAAGGTTTAAATCTATAACATTAAATATATATATATATATATATATATATATATATAAAGTAATAACAAATTAATAAATAAGATGAAGGGTTACCCATCAACAGTGTTTTTCAACTCCCACCCAACCAGACCAGCTGCTTCTTTCAGAGCATCTCTCCATCTCTGAGAACCCTCTTTCTCTACATGTTTTGCGAAGGCTTTTCCGACTGACCCACTTTGGTTGCGGACTTCAGTGGGTTCCACATCATAGAAGACGGGATAAGCAGTCTGATCCTTTGTTTTTTGGCACTCCATAATCTTGACCAGCTCGTCTAAGCACCAAGATTAAGATGCATAGTTCTTGGAGAAAATAATGAGGTGGCATTTCGAATCTTCAATGGATCTGATGAGTTGGTCATTGATCCTTTTCCCTTTCTCAATTCTTTGGTCATCTTTGTAAGTAATAATGCCTTTATCATTAAGGGCATGATAAAGATGATCAACAAAGTTTTTGCGGGTGTCTTCTCCTCGAAAACTCAAAAAAACATCGTATTTAAAGCTCTTTTGAATGGATGAAACTGAATCAGATGCCATTAAATATATGGAAGGATTGAATAAAATGAAATATTTGTTAATGGGGAGAAATTATATGAACCAGTATTAGATTACTCTTTGGAAAACCTTATAGTTAAATGTATGGTTAAAGACATGCATATATATATGGGCGAGTGCTGACCAGGTCCTATATCTACCAAGCCAACTAATCTTATATTTTATTTTGTTTTCTTCGTTGTAGTTGACTTAAGGGCCCACAGCCAACCCGGTCCAAGACATACCAAGTCAACCAAATTTTATTTAAAATTAGGACGTTGTTTTATTTTACATATTGTATATTTACCTATTTGTTATTTCTTTACATTTCTAAAAATGCAATATTATTTAGTTTATATATTAATGACTAATAAGGAGGGGAAATTGAGATGGTTTGGGCATGTGAAGCGGAGACAAATGAAGGCACCAGTTAGAGTAGTGGAAACTCTTTGGGCTTCAAGATGGAACGAGAGAGCATACTTTAATACAAGAAAAGTGAAGCTAGATCATGACCTCTTATGCATGGCTGTCCTCGTTCAGGAAATAATAAATGTTGACTATGCATTTGTTATTCATACCACAAATCCATCTTCAGGAGATCCATCAGAGATATACACCGAGGTAATTAAAAAATATTTACATTTTTATTGTGTCATGTCGAATGTTACATTTATGTTGCCTACAATGGATTAATAATATTCAGTTGAACAGATATGGAAATATAAAACTGTCTATAACTGTTTGTTGTGCTAACAGGTTGTACAGGGGCTTTAAGTTTCATTGCCAAGAAAGACAAGCTCGTCTCTCCTAAGGTACATCAGTCTATTTCCAAATTTCATTTTCTGAATAAATTTATTAGTTAAAAGGAACTAAAAATTATAGTTTCATATACAACCATGTTGAATTCTGTAGGTTTTGGGTTACTCATGCAAACCCATTGGCCTTTTCATAAGAAGATCCATTATTTTTCGATCTGATTCCAATGGTGAAGATCTTGAAGGCTATGATGGTGCAGGACTTTATGATAGGTAAAACTTCCATGAGAAATTTGAAACCATAATTAATTCCATTATACCGTTCCTACTAGGGATGTTGCATTGGTGGATGGCAATTCGATCAAAAGTGGCAAGAGGCAACAGGCGATCTATGAAGGGCGACGGTGTGGTGATAAACAAGATAATGGCAGCAATGCTTGGCTATGTCGGTACGACGGCCACATCCGGTGGTGAACGGTGGCTAATTCGCTGCTGTGAATGGTGAAATAAATCTGCCCATAAAGTGCAGCGAACGAGACCACAATGTCTTATGTTTCGGGGTGGTTTCGAGAGCAAATCACGGGGTACCTCGCAGCAGTGATTCGGGTTGTTTGTGGCTAAGTGGGAGTTGCTCGAGGGCTTCAAATGACACCGGGTAATGGCTTGTAACACCTCGTAAAATCATGTCCAATGATGTATTGACACGTGTAATAAACCCTAATGAAGTCAAACACTGAAATTTAGAGTCTAATTTTTCGAAAAATCAAAAACTTTGATTATGAAAGGACTGGAAGTGTTAACATACCTAAAATAAGTTTCTAAATAACCTCTTACGATGTTTATATTCACAAATGAGCCACTTGATGATTAAGTGTAGCCGTTTGTGTAATTAATTGAAGTTTGCGCAATAAAGGGTTAAAAGCGTCAACATGTTAATTCTTACCTCTGAGTGACTTTTTAACAAACCGGGAGCTTCATGATATTCGATTATACTCCCGGGTGTGCCAAATAACGGCCGTCTAAGGTTTTTATGCCTATAGGTAAAGTTACGCGCAACTTTGCAAGTTAGAGGGACTAAAAGTGTCAATATGTTTAAATATACCTTTGAATGACCTTTTAGCGAACCCGAAGCATCGTGATGTTTAATAATACTTTCAAGAATGCCTAATATGGATTAGATGAGGCTTCAATGCTATTAAATGATGAGATGCGCAAGTTTGCGCAATAGAGGGACCTAAAGCGTCAACTTTTGAATCTACGCCTTTCGGTGACCATCTAAGCGAACGTGAGCGTAGTAATAATTAAGTATATGCTTGGGAATGATCAATATGGGCCATAGAAGGCTTGGACATCATTAAACGGCATTTCGCGCTACTTTGCGCAATTAAAGGACTATTTGCGTCGAACTGCAAAAGTATGTCGATTCGTAGGGTAACGGACCTTCCGGAAGATGACCCTAAGTTAAACATACCCTAAATATCCTGTTTATAGCTTAGATATGGGCTTAGAGGTGTTCGGTGCGCAAAAATAAACTTTTATGTCATGCAGGGACTAAAAGTGTCAAAAAGTGCACAAGTTTGCATTTTAGCGCATATCTCACATTCTGAATATCTCCGGACACCCAAAAATTTATGTAAGCACTAAAATATTTTATTTTAGTGATCGCCTTGATAAAATTTCATTTGTCGCGTAATTTGGACCGTTTTTCGCGTCCGTTCGTGTTTCGTCGTAATTAGACGCACAACGTGACCGTACGGCCAAACGAACCGACATCCGACATGTTTTTGAACATGTTTCATGTCCCCTATGTTTAAACATCCTAGTGGAGCCTTAAAATGAGGTTAACGGGCATTAAACGTGTCTAAAATGACCTTAAAGGCTAACAGGGGCCATTCCTGTAAATTCTGGAACTTTGTACAGCAGCAGAACAGCTGTTAACAGCCTGTTCCAGCTGGATCCAGCTCATGTTGGTGGTATTTTTCATTCTAGGGGCTGCCCATTGTATTAGAAAACCATGGGTAAAAGTGTACGGCTCAGATTTAATCACGGTTATCAAGGAACGATCCTAACGGTCCTCAAAAACCTATAAATACCCATTGAATTTTGGCTCTCATTTGCACATCTACTTCAAATCTGATACACTCTCTGAATTGTGAGGATCTTGAACTCTTTTTGAGAACCTCCTTCAGTCCTTTGGACCCTTTGTAAGTATCCTTCGTGCTTAGTTTTAATCGTTTAGCGGTTAGAGCCGAAAAGTCAAGCGTTTCGATAAACGCTTTGACTTTTAAACGGCTAAGCCATGGTTCGCAACGAACATGGCTACGTGACCGTAATTAGGTAGGTAATTAACCCTCAAAAGGGCACCTCCTAATTACCACGTTTACTTAGTTTAATTGTCGGGTCAAATAAAAGTCAAACGGGTTAGTTTTAAATAAAAATACATGGCTATTATATAAAAGTCATAAAATCAGTTTTTCTCACTTTAATAACTTGGTAAATATTAGTTGAACATGTCTAAGCATGTTCAACCCGACAATTCTAAGTATAGACTCGGTTCGGAACCGAAAGTCGCAAAAGTTGACTTTTGCTTTGACTTTCAGTTCTGACCCGATTTAGCTTAGTTTAGATATGCCTTAGGATTCCATTAGGACCATATTATAGGTTAGTATAACCCTCTGAGGTTATACAACTTGGTTCCATAGAAATCCTAGTTCATTGCATGTTCCGTTAAAATGCCTAAAATGTTGACCGTTATGCCCTTATTACCTTAAAACGTGATTTTTGGAAATGTAAAAGAGTAGAAACTTTAATTACTGATATATAAACTTGTATGCAAAGTTTGACATCAGTTTGACTTGTAGATTAAGAGTTATGTTCAATATCGCAAAATGGAAGCTTTATGTTAATAAAATGGCGTAATTAGCGTATAGCCTACTTAAACATACTTTTTGATATCAAATCTTTTACCCACTGATGTAATATATTATTTTGGGATTTTTAAAGATTTTTAATTAATTTTAGGCTGAGCATAACTCATAGTCGTAGGCTTAATCCGGTAATTGTCGGTTTTGCCCTTACGGGCCATAAAATGAGTTTTACATATCTAAACGACTCCAAACCTTTTGCTACTGATTAGATATGATAAATAAATTATTTTAAACCTCCCGGAAATATAAAAATATCAGATTTCCATATAGAACCCGGTAACGGCTTCTAATCGCCTAATTAAGCGTTTTTAGCGCATAGTATGTAATAGAACTATTTTAAACATACTAAGGTTAATACCTACTGATATTTGAGGTAAATTATGATATTTTAACAGTAAGCAAAAGTTGACTAACTCAGACTTCAGTTTTGAGCTTTTCGGCTTATGTGAAATTACCAAAATGCCCCTACGGTGCATAGTTTGGTTATAATTGATAAATTTCAAATAGATACTTTATCTTACTGTTATAACTTGTCAAATTGAGTATGTTTGCTGATTACACCAGACCTGTAACTCAGTTAAACACTTAAACTCTTTTATAACCTTTTAAATGACCAAACTACCCCTACGGGGCATAGTTGTGTTTAAATTCGTTTCGGGCATAATGAAAGACAACTTACTGATGTCACAACATATTAGGAGCATATTAACTTAGGAAACCTGTAAATGACTCATATGAATACCCGTTACGCCTATTACGCGTTCGGTTCGGCTTATGTAACTAGTTTACATAAATTAGCCGAAACGGGTCAAACCTTATCGGTTTTATCTCGAAATCCAGAGTGTGAATGAAATACCCATATTAAACAAGTCTCTGAACTTGTCGGGTCTAAATCACATTCTATCCGGTCTTCGCTTAATCGTGCGTACGAACCGTATATTTCCTTAAGACTAACCGGTCTAAGCTTAGGCTTAATTAAAGACCCGTTAGCATTCTAATTGGTTATTTATACCATCATTCCAGACTAGAGCCTTCCGGTAAATTGTACCTACGCTTACTTAAGTGAATACGGCTGAGTTATTATAAATCTTGCTATTTAAGACAGGAGCTAGCTCAGGTAAATACTCTTAACTTATTTTCCCTATTACGGGCTTGGGATACGGTAATATAAATACCGCATGGTCAGGTATGGGATTCAAAGACCAATAAGTCGGGAAATCCAAATAACCTGTTTTAAATCGTATTGCTTGACTGAAACATTGGGGATTAATGCGACCGTGTCCTGGATATCCTTGACTCATTAAATTGCAATGGCCACGACTTAAGCACGGGGTGTAGGCATACACCTGACAGATGCTATATGCTAATTAATTATTTATGCCCAATAAGGGATTCCTAATAAGGGAATAGTGGTGTGTCGGTTAATCATGAACCGGCATAGATCCGGGCCCCGTATGTAGAGCAAGTTATGTAAAACTGATAACATGAGATATAGTTTGTCCCAAAGAATAAAAGATTAATTTTGCCTCTGTGCATTTTAATCAAGTATAAAAGATTAATTTTGCCTTGTGCATTTTAATCAAAGTGTCAAAATATTTTGTGCCTGGTGCATCTAAATCAATTTTCTTAAACTCTTTTCAAATGAGTCGGTTGAGTGTATTTACCAGTGAAAACTGACGTATTTTCCAAAGTCTAAGTGACAGGTACAAGTACGTAATAGGCTGGAAGCTGCTCAGGGCGTTAATAAGGAATCTTGCAAATTCTAGGCGTCTAAAGTCTGTTGAACAATGTTTATGTTTTAAGATCCGCCTGTGGATCCTTTACTTTCCGTTGTAATACTTTGATATTACGTTATATTCGGATTGTAATATATTTATCTTTTGCTTCCGCTGTGCATTTATATATTGTGTTGTTTGACTATGATGTTATCAACTACGTCACGATACTCCCCACCGGGCCCACCGGTGACACGTGGAAATTCGGGGTGTGACAGGTTGGTATCAGAGCCAACACTGAGTGAATTAAACACTAGCCTTTTGTGTTTAATCTCAGTTACACAATAGCACATTCATAAACTTTTGAGTCTAGACTTAACATAGGATTATTCTAAATCCTGATCTGGAAATTTTGCTTCCAAAATTTTTTTTTAAATTGGATACGTCGCCAAGCGAAGAAGCTGTAATAAGAATTCTCCACGTCTGGAGCCTTGAAATGCTGAGCTTCGTACCGTGACCAGGATGAAACGTGCAACCCAGGAGAAAGCATTCAGGAATTGAATGAAGAAGAAACTCCTTTGCTGAAGATCGTTTCCTCAATAGTCCTTATAAGGACATATTTATCTTTTCAGTCCCTTCGAGGACAACACTATTCCTTTCAAGTCCCGCTTAGGGCAACTTTATACTTTTATTTTTATAATAGAATGATTAAGTTTAAACTTTCATTCTAAACATGAAATATGAAATAAATGAAAAATAACATTCCTTTTTATAAGATCTACCATTATAATAAAATGGCAAAATCTAAAAAGGACAAGACCTAGCTTCGGGTCATATTAAGGCCGGCCAAGATGGCAGTTCCTCAATTTAGATTTAGATCCTTATTAACATTTCAATTTAGAAATTATTCTGCGTTAATTATTATAAAGAATCTTAAGAGTGAAACCTAGCCTGAGTGTCATTATAAAGACCTGGCCAAGATGGTAAGACCTGTTTAAAAGATTCGAATCCCTGTTAACATCTGAAAACGTGTTAACACTCCTGGTAGACGTGATTCATTAAAAATCACATATGTTGTTAAAGGAATTCTTTAGAAGATTCCTAACCCAGTTTAATGATCTCTGAATCCTGGGTTTACATCATCAATTAAGATGATCATATTTTGACCATACGTGGTAATATCATGCCTACGGGCCTTGCTCATTTCTACATGAGCCAAAAGACAGTGGTAGCAATGACTCCCTGTCAGACCAAGGTAATGAACTAGGTTCAAACCTCAAATGCTTTGATTCTCTGAAATCCTAGCATATAATTTATAATTGTCCTTGTGACTAGGCCTATTGTGCCAATATACCTTCATGCTTTGATTCTCGTAAATCATAGTTTTTTTTTATTTTAATTGTCCATGTGACTAGGCCGTTTGTGCCACAAATAAAACTATTATTGTTTTATAATTAGGATAAATTTTAAATAAAAATCCTAAATAAATATGATTGATAAATTAACCAAATATGGTATCTGTACCATGGTTAATGAATTACCCTAAGGGGCAATTCCATGATAAACTCCCAAATAAACTATTGTCCCTGTTTTCTGTGACAGTTCAATTATAAATGGCTAACTCGGACGAGGGTAATAGTCATCCAGCGGAGAATAACGAGAACGCCCGAATTAATTTAACGGGTGCTTAATTGAGAGCCATAATAGACGGCGCAGTTACACAGGCATTGGAAAGGCAGTACGATGAGTATAGTGGGACTCGTAGCAGGACCCTATCTACACAGCCTTCAAAGCCACCGTCCAATAACGACGACCCGAAGAAAAATGATGACCGACACTCCTCAAACCACAGTGCTCCATCTCAGCAGGTCATACTGAGTAAAGGACCCCTTGCTAAGGGTTGCTCCTATAAATATTTCGTTTCCTGCAAGCCCCGGGATTTTACTGGGGAGAAAGGAGCCATTGACTGTATGACGTGGCTGGATGAGATGGATACGGTTGTAGACATCAGCGGATGCGCTGAGAGAGACGTGGTCAAATTTGTGTCGCAGTCTTTTAAGGGTGAAGCTTTAGCATGGTGGAGATCTCTAGTTCAAGCCACCGGGAAGATCCCTTTGTACAACATGACTTGGGATCAGTTCGTTGCTCTTATCAAAGAAAATTACTGTCCCCAACATGAAGTTGAGAAGATCGAGACTGAATTCTTATCATTAGTCATGGAGAACTTAGATTGTCAAGCATACCTTACAAGTTTCAATACCAAGTCTCGATTGGTTCCTTATTTGATCACACCGGAACCAAAGCGAATAGCTCGCTTTATTGGGGGTCTAGCCCCAGAAATAAAGGCAAGTGTGAAAGCATCGAGACCTACTACATTCAGGTCAGCGGCAGATCTGTCGCTATCTCTCACACTCGATGTGGTTAGAAACAAGGCTGCCAAGGCTTCTGAAGATGGGAAGCGTAAAAGGGAGGAGGATAACTCCCAGAATCCTAAGAAGAGCAAATCCGAGCTCAACAATAACCAACAGGATTCCAGCAAGAAGCCTACATGCAAAACCTGTAACAGAAGACACTGGGGACAGTGTCGATCAAACCAAAAGATAAAGCAATGTGGCATCTGCAAAAGAACTGGTCACCAGTCCCACGAATGTAGGGACATAAAGAATGCAAACTGTTACAGCTGTGGCGAAAAGGGGCACATCAGTACTAATTGCCCTGAGGCTGCCAAGGGAGGAGCAGCTAAGTCTGGGATGGATAAGAAAGGAAACGCCTAAACTAACGGTTGAATGCCAGAGACAGTACATATCAATAATAGCATTAGGTACGTCCTTACCTTGTAGCATCGATTGTACCTGCTAATTATATTACGCAAATGCAAAGGATAATAAACCTTTAGTAAACCATAAACTTAGCAAGCTTTTGATTACATGCATAAGAACTTCAGATATTAAAAAATAAGGTATAATTTACCAATGGGATCTTTAATGACCCTCTCTCCCATCCTCGGGAATAATCTTTTCATAAGAATCTGGAGTACTCTTCCCCAAAAAGAGTACGACAATATATATATTACTTTATTTTATTAATTTCTCATTATTTTATATCGCCTGCGAATGCCAAACTATGTTTGATAAGAAGTACCATATGAGGATTGGCGTATCCTAGTGCGTCCCATAGATTGCTTCCATGCCTGATCAGTATGGAAGTTTAATGCATGGAACCCCTGAGATATCCCAATGGTCATATCGTACTAAAGTCGACTAGTAGTATTCAAAGAAGATATCCAATATAAAATGTCCTTATAAGCATCTCTACTTAGGGCATCTTTGCAATTGTAAAGAGAATGTGTCATTTATCTGACACCGACATTAATAGATGAGCCAAAGCCTGAGAATACGGAAATCTCTGACATCTCTGTGTGTCATAATTATCTTCTTTATAAGAATTACCATGTTTACCTCCTGAGAGGCAAGGGGATGTTAGGACAAACATCCCGCTTAAGGCTGCAGTTATTGTAAAAGCCTTATATCTGTTAGTACCAATGGAATTGGAAGAACTAAGAGCCAAATCGATAAGTTTTTAGAGAAGGTTTCATAAAGCAAAAATTCAAAGTTCTAAGAACTCCGATTTTAGTAAATAAGAAAGACTGTTCATTTTGCTTATGCATTGATTACCGCAACCCAGATTAGGCAACAATTAAGAATTGCCATCAGCTGCCCAGGATCGTCGATTTTTTTCAACTAACGGCAAGGATTAGCTAATTCCTTAAGATTAGTTTTAAGCAATGGTTGGAATAACCATCTCACCTTAGATTAAGCTTTTCTATAATAGATAATATATAAGTATCAAGGCTGCTCCTTTGAAGACCTTGTATAGATGGAATGTTAAACATCTATTAGTAAACAGAAGATTGGTAAGTCCAATTATCAGGATCTGAAAGTTGCCTTGGAAACAACAAATAAGATCATACAAATTCATAATCATCTGTAAGTTGCCAATATTCGGCAGAAAAATCAAGGATTAATGAAAGTAACAACCCTCCTAAGTTCTTGTTAAGGAATAAGGTTTAACAAAGATATCACCCTGGAAGGGTGTGCCAATTTGTTAATTATTAGGCTAGTTGAGCTCTGAATATATAGAATCATTCGAAGGAATCGAATGTAACAAGATCAAATAGCTTATAAGCTAAAACCTATTTAAGGAGCTTGGCGGAGCATACAATGCATTATACACTAATGATTTGAGGATCTGTTTCACCAATAAGTCAAGAAGCATTATCACAAATTGATGTGCAGATTTATGATATGATGAGCAACCTATATCGATTAAGGATCGACAGGTTAAGAAGCTCCAAAAGGATACATGTACCAAATATAAAGATCACTTTGGGAGCTTGGAGAGACTCCAAATATGCTATAGAAGTTAAGTATATTATGCGACAAAAAGAACTTCCAACATCTTAGCAAATCTCGAGGTCGAGATTTCTTTTAAGGGGGTGAGGATGTAACACCTCGTAAAATCATGTCCAATGATGTATTGACACGTGTAATAAACCCTAATGAAGTCAAACACTGAAATTTAGAGTCTAATTTTTCGAAAAATCAAAAACTTTGATTATGAAAGGACTGGAAGTGTTAACATACCTAAAATAAGTTTCTAAATAACCTCTTACGATGTTTATATTCACAAATGAGCCACTTGATGATTAAGTGTAGCCGTTTGTGTGATTAATTGAAGTTTGCGCAATAAAGGGTTAAAAGCGTCAACATGTTAATTCTTACCTCTGAGTGACTTTTTAACAAACCGGGAGCTTCATGATATTCAATTATACTCCCGGGTGTGCCAAATAACGGCCGTCTAAGGTTTTTATGCCTATAAGTAAAGTTACGCGCAACTTTGCAAGTTAGAGGGACTAAAAGTGTCAATATGTTTAAATATACCTTTGAATGACCTTTTAGCGAACCCGAAGCATCGTGATGTTTAATAATACTTTCAAGAATGCCTAATATGGATTAGATGAGGCTTCAATGCTATTAAATGATGAGATGCGCAAGTTTGCGCAATAGAGGGACCTAAAGCGTCAACTTTTGAATCTACGCCTTTCGGTGACCATCTAAGCGAACGTGAGCGTAGTAATATTTAAGTATATGCTTGGGAATGATCAATATGGGCCATAGAAGGCTTGGACATCATTAAACGGCATTTCGCGCTACTTTGCGCAATTAAAGGACTATTTGCGTCGAACTGCAAAAGTATGTAGATTCGTAGGGTAACGGACCTTCCGGAAGATGACCCTAAGTTAAACATGCCCTAAATATCCTGTTTATAGCTTAGATATGGGCTTAGAGGTGTTCGGTGCGCAAAAATAAACTTTTATGTCATGCAGGGACTAAAAGTGTCAAAAAGTGCACAAGTTTGCATTTTAGCGCATATCTCACATTCTGAATATCTCCGGACACCCAAAAATTTATGTAAGCACTAAAATATTTTATTTTAGTGATCGCCTTGATAAAATTTCATTTGTCGCGTAATTTGGACCGTTTTTCGCGTCCGTTCGTGTTTCGTCGTAATTAGACGCACAACGTGACCGTACGGCCAAACGAACCGACATCCGACATGTTTTTGAACATGTTTCATGTCCCCTATGTTTAAAAATCCTAGTGGAGCCTTAAAATGAGGTTAACAGGCATTAAACGTGTCTAAAATGACCTTAAAGGCTAACAGGGGCCATTCCTGTAAATTCTGGAACTTTGTACAGCAGCAGAACAGCTGTTAACAGCCTGTTCCAGCTGGATCCAGCTCATGTTGGTGGTATTTTTCATTCTAGGGGCTGCCCATTGTATTAGAAAACCATGGGTAAAAGTGTACGGCTCAGATTTAATCACGGTTATCAAGGAACGATCCTAACGGTCCTCAAAAACCTATAAATACCCATTGAATTTTGGCTCTCATTTGCACATCTACTTCAAATCTGATACACTCTCTGAATTGTGAGGATCTTGAACTCTTTTTGAGAACCTCCTTCAGTCCTTTGGACCCTTTGTAAGTATCCTTCGTGCTTAGTTTTAATCGTTTAGCGGTTAGAGCCGAAAAGTCAAGCGTTTCGATAAACGCTTTGACTTTTAAACGGCTAAGCCATGGTTCGCAACGAACATGGCTACGTGACCGTAATTAGGTAGGTAATTAACCCTCAAAAGGGCACCTCCTAATTACCACGTTTACTTAGTTTAATTGTCGGGTCAAATAAAAGTCAAACGGGTTAGTTTTAAATAAAAATACATGGCTATTATATAAAAGTCATAAAATCAGTTTTTCTCACTTTAATAACTTGGTAAATATTAGTTGAACATGTCTAAGCATGTTCAACCCGACAATTCTAAGTATAGACTCGGTTCGGAACCGAAAGTCGCAAAAGTTGACTTTTGCTTTGACTTTCAGTTCTGACCCGATTTAGCTTAGTTTAGATATGCCTTAGGATTCCATTAGGACCATATTATAGGTTAGTATAACCCTCTGAGGTTATACAACTTGGTTCCATAGAAATCCTAGTTCATTGCATGTTCCGTTAAAATGCCTAAAATGTTGACCGTTATGCCCTTATTACCTTAAAACGTGATTTTTGGAAATGTAAAAGAGTAGAAACTTTAATTACTGATATATAAACTTGTATGCAAAGTTTGACATCAGTTTGACTTGTAGATTAAGAGTTATGCTCAATATCGCAAAATGGAAGCTTTATGTTAATAAAATGGCGTAATTAGCGTATAGCCTACTTAAACATACTTTTTGATATCAAATCTTTTACCCACTGATGTAATATATTATTTTGGGATTTTTAAATATTTTTAATTAATTTTAGGCTGAGCATAACTCATAGTCGTAGGCTTAATCCGGTAATTGTCGGTTTTGCCCTTACGGGCCATAAAATGAGTTTTACATATCTAAACGACTCCAAACCTTTTGCTACTGATTAGATATGATAAATAAATTATTTTAAACCTCCTGGAAATATAAAAATATCAGATTTCCATATAGAACCCGGAAACGGCTTCTAATCGCCTAATTAAGCGTTTTTAGCGCATAGTATGTAATAGAACTATTTTAAACATACTAAGGTTAATACCTACTGATATTTGAGGTAAATTATGATAGTTTAACAGTAAGCAAAAGTTGACTAACTCAGACTTCAGTTTTGAGCTTTTCGGCTTATGTGAAATTACCAAAATGCCCCTACAGTGCATAGTTTGGTTATAATTGATAAATTTCAAATAGATACTTTATCTTACTGTTATAACTTGTCAAATTGAGTATGTTTGCTGATTACACCAGACCTGTAACTCAGTTAAACACTTAAACTCTTTTATAACCTTTTAAATGACCAAACTACCCCTACGGGGCATAGTTGTGTTTAAATTCGTTTCGGGCATAATGAAAGACAACTTACTGATGTCACAACATATTAGGAGCATATTAACTTAGGAAACCTGTAAATGACTCATATGAATACCCGTTACGCCTATTACGCGTTCGGTTCGGCTTATGTAACTAGTTTACATAAATTAGCCGAAACGGGTCAAACCTTATCGGTTTTATCTCGAAATCCAGAGTGTGAATGAAATACCCATATTAAACAAGTCTCTGAACTTGTCGGGTCTAAATCACATTCTATCCGGTCTTCGCTTAATCGTGCGTACGAACCGTATATTTCCTTAAGACTAACCGGTCTAAGCTTAGGCTTAATTAAAGACCCGTTAGCATTCTAATTGGTTATTTATACCATCATTCCAGACTAGAGCCTTCCGGTAAATTGTACCTACGCTTACTTAAGTGAATACGGCTGAGTTATTATAAATCTTGCTATTTAAGACAGGAGCTAGCTCAGGTAAATACTCTTAACTTATTTTCCCTATTACGGGCTTGGGATACGGTAATATAAATACCGCATGGTCAGGTATGGGATTCAAAGACCAATAAGTCGGGAAATCCAAATAACCTGTTTTAAATCGTATTGCTTGACTGAAACATTGGGGATTAATGCGACCGTGTCCTGGATATCCTTGACTCATTAAATTGCAATGGCCACGACTTAAGCACGGGGTGTAGGCATACACCTGACAGATGCTATATGCTAATTAATTATTTATGCCCAATAAGGGATTCCTAATAAGGGAATAGTGGTGTGTCGGTTAATCATGAACCGGCATAGATCCGGGCCCCGTATGTAGAGCAAGTTATGTAAAACTGATAACATGAGATATAGTTTGTCCCAAAGCATAAAAGATTAATTTTGCCTCTGTGCATTTTAATCAAGTATAAAAGATTAATTTTGCCTTGTGCATTTTAATCAAAGTGTCAAAATATTTTGTGCCTGGTGCATCTAAATCAATTTTCTTAAACTCTTTTCAAATGAGTCGGTTGAGTGTATTTACCAGTGAAAACTGACGTATTTTCCAAAGTCTAAGTGACAGGTACAAGTACGTAATAGGCTGGAAGCTGCTCAGGGCGTTAATAAGGAATCTTGCAAATTCTAGGCGTCTAAAGTCTGTTGAACAATGTTTATGTTTTAAGATCCGCCTGTGGATCCTTTACTTTCCGTTGTAATACTTTGATATTACGTTATATTCGGATTGTAATATATTTATCTTTTGCTTCCGCTGTGCATTTATATATTGTGTTGTTTGACTATGATGTTATCAACTACGTCACGATACTCCCCACCGGGCCCACCGGTGACACGTGGAAATTCGGGGTGTGACATGGCTGCTAGAACAGAATGGAAAACGAGACATCCACGTTATGTGATTTTGGTTCGGTTTCGGGGTTGAATCATGGTGTACGTACAAAGTTTGAGTTCGAAGTTATAGGTGAGTTCTAAACGTCCACGTTTTAATGTTTTCAATGGTTTTAATGGGTTTTGGGTGATGATTACTTACTCCTATCATAAATGGTTTTATAATAGCGATGCTTAATAACGTTTTTGTTGATTTTCTCAAACTGAAAGCATGCTTCTTAAATGGGTTTAGGGCTGATTTGAAAAAAAAAGAAGAACTTAGGCTATGTTTATGGTCATCTGGTACTAAATTTTGGTTCACAAGTTTTAAGTCGACAAATCTGCCCATGACTTCGGTTCATATTTCATAAAGACATTGAATCTAGATTTTTATATTAAACAAATAGAGGGAAATGCAATGCGTCACCCCGACCCGTATCTGTAGGTCCGAGTTTCGTGATCGAAACCGTGATTCATGTGAGATCGGTTCAAGACGGGAGAGATTAGAGACGGATAAAACAGCTTGTATTAATTTGATAACATAAGAGTACAAGTCGGCCCGATTAACAAGATAATCGAACCTTTACCAGAGCCGTTTACATCCGGGGAGAGACCAAGTGGTGATCTCTCCCTGGTGAGGACTTGAACCTCCTAAAATCTCCAAGTGTTTGAAATGGCAAGGGTTTTCTATTTATAGTCACACCCCTTGTCTTGCAAACACACACGGTCAACCAAATAACCCTCTCGTTTGACCACTTCAAACGAGCGGGTCTATACACGTTCGATAGACCGTTTCACTAACTATTACAAATTCAGTGTAAACTAAAACTAATCTATTCGACAAGCATCGGACACAAAATCTGCATCAACAAATTCCCCCTTGTCCGTTGCTGTCGAATGCTGAAAATGCAACTGCAATCGATCTTCAGTCAAGTATTCATCTTCTCTGTGTTAACAAATTCTCCCTTGACCGATGATCCAGGTAAGTAGTATCTTGATGTTCCTTGTATAATATTTCCCCCTTAAAGTACGAGTATCCGTGTTGGGTGTTGTGCAATTTCCTCAATTGACCGATCTTCCGCTGATCTTCCAATACTCCAACCGGCATTTGATAAGGGTTCCATTCTTTAAGAACTGCATCAAGTCTTGATCTGTCATAAGAACTCTATTTCATACAAGCATACTACATTGATAGAGATTTCTGGTGAATTGTCTTCTGTAAACCGTCTTTGTGGAAACAACCAAGTAATGCACTTTAATCTTCTATGCAAAACATTCCACGGCGAACCGTTTGTATCACCAGAAAATCACAAACTCTACCACCTGTGTTTGCGTTTAGAAATTTACCGAAGAAATTCAACATATGAAAAATTTTTATCCCCCCATTTCTTTGGTAAAATCTCTAAACCTTAACAGATTCTCTCCACTTCAAAGAAACTGTCGTCAATTTCACAGAACAAATTCTCTCCACTGAGTAGAATTTATCTTCAAATGTTCACCAATTCCCTCCACTGAGCGGAACTGTCGTCAATCTTCACTGAATGTTTTCGGTTGTTTGAAAAATAATGAAAACGACTTTCTTCTTTCCATATTCTAGTTGAATAAGAACGTCCCCTAGTATCCCGTAGGATCCAACTTGTATCCCTCCAAAGACTTTGTGAACTCGTTAGGACCGGTATTGACATTCTAGGTTCATACGTTCGTTTTCAAATGCGAGAATATGGCAATTAACAAAATGCTCTCGAACATTTACGAATAACCGATAACAATCATAAACATTGACGTGCGGAAGTAAACATACCGTTTTGTTTTTGGCCCATAGTAGTCAAGTCACCAAGTTTGACGTTTGCATCGGTAACTGTGACTACCCCACATTTTTCAAAATATCATCATCTTTTGTTTTCATCATGCTGCATCATCCCGCGCGCTCCCAAAACCCGTATTCAATACTTACAATTCTTGGCCCATATAATAATCTTGTACTCCTGGCCCAAGTCGTCGTTCTTTTAACACCCAACCCAAACCAATCCTCTAGACTCCAAGATCCAATTCTAAATTAAAGGCCCAACATCATTCATTTGTTTGATATAAAATTCATACGTTGGTGAAAGTGGAATTAAAGACCCACAAGAAAATTGTTGCAACTTTCATGAGGCATAATCATTTTTTTTTAAATCCAGCTGCAACAAACATATGTCATTATTTGTGGGCCCTCCAAAATTAAAATTTCACTTCCATCACTTAGTGATTATCACAATCGAAGACAGATCATGCGGCCCAATCACTAATGAGGCCCATACTTCCTCAAACCTAACCAACGTTGAAGCCTGCGACAATAATAGTATCATCATATGAGTGGGGCCCATGAGAATTTTTCTTACTGATTCAAGAACTCCAATGCGCGGCCCACCAGAATTCCAAATTAAACATGATACCCATATGTGACAAGCCTAACAACTGATGCTAATATTCTCCAGCAAGTGCATTTAATGGCCCAAATAGTTACATGCCTTGGCTTGATCCATATTTAATCGGAAGGAAATACTCAGGCCCAAAAAGAAAAATAACCATGTTCACAATATCCATTATATATCAGGTGGGCCCAAGACACACCAATTCAAACCTAGCTGCAAACAATTTTGCACCAGCCGCTAACAGACATCATCTGTCTTCCTCTCTCTTTCTGCGATTCAACCGTAACCCCTGTTTTAGTCGACGAAAGTAAGGACCGTCGAAACTCATTGGTGTGATGTGTGTTGATCGACGAAACAGAAGTTGAGATCTTGCCGACGACGAAACTCATTGTCTGACGAAACGACTCATTTCGCCGAAGGGTTTCGTTTCGTCATGGGAAGTAGAGTTTCGTCGGAAACCCTAAAATTTCTTAACAGCCGCCACCACTTCTTCAAGAACACAGCCTCTGTTCACTTTGCAGATCTGACGAAAATCCTTAAAAACATGATATTTGATGATGAAAACTTGTTGATTTCGGTGTGAAGCATAAAACCCAACACTTTGTACGGTCCGACTCAGCTCAGATCTGTATATTCGGTCTCGAATCTGGGTTTTTCTTCATTTTTCCCATTTTTTACATCTTGAACAAAAAGCACAGAAATCACAGATCTAGAGCACATGTGACTTAGTAAACGGTTAGATTTACTAAATCGGGCACCATGGCTCTGATACCAATTGTAGGTCCGAGTTTCGTGATCGAAACCGTGATTCGTGTGAGATCGGTTCAAGACGGGAGAGATTAGAGACGTATAAAACAGCTTGTATTAATTTGATAACATAAGGGTACAAGTCGGCCCGATTAACAAGATAATCGAACCTTTACCAGAACCGTTTACATCCGGGGAGAGACCAAGTGGTGATCTCTCCCTGGTGAGGACTTGAACCTCCTAAAATCTCCAAGTGTTTGAAATGGCAAGGGTTTTTTATATTTATAGTCACACCCCTTGTCTTGCAAACACACACGGTCAACCGAATAACCCTCTCGTTTGACCACTTCAAACGAGCGGGTCTATACACGTTCGATAGACCGTTTCACTAACTATTACAAATTTAGCGTAAACTAAAACTAATCTATTCGACAAGGATCGGACACAAAATCTGCATCAACAGTATCGGTTCTGACCCTTTTTCTTTTCTGACTGATCTGCCCATGACTTGGTTCAGATCTCATAAAGCCAGGTGTTTTTATCAAAAAAAAGAGAGGAGGGAAATGCTACAAAAAATAGACGCATCTACCTAACAAGGAAAAATGGGCAGAACCAAATGGGTTGGCTAACCTGTTTTGGTTATAACCCTTTTCTTTGGCCGACTCATTTTCAATGCCTTGGTTCAGATTTCATACAACCAATGACTTGTGAAAGTTTTGTAAGATACGAATGTGGCTGATCTTAGTTATGTGTTATCATGTCTAACGGACAACCAAATGGTTTGAATTGGTCAAATGAGTTGGTCAGACATAACGAAAGTCACTCAGATTGATCAAAACGGGTCAAAATAAACACAAACTGCACTCGTATATTGTTCTATACTTTTTGTAATCACAATTACCTTCCGTTCATTTGCTCTGTGTTATTTTAGAACGGCTAACTTACAAATCCACTTTTTCAACAAATTGATACCACTAGGCTACAAGCTCTTATTTTGCCGTGTTTGACTCGTAGAACTTGTCAAAAATATAGTTTCCAATTTTGTTGTTTGTGTGCAGGAAATGTTGGGTTTAATCTTGATTACGGGTCAAGTCAGTCATGGGCACGGGTCAGAAAATGGGTTATCCACATCAGTTGGTTAATATAATTTAGAAGTAGTCAAGATTGACCTAGTATTGAGGTGAACGTTGGAATGTTGCTGCGAGAATAAAGGAGATAGTGGGTTATTTTAGCATGTGTTTATTATTTTATATTATAAATAAGGTAGAAGCAGCTGATCATTTTTGTACTCTCATTTTCTAAACAATCAAGAAAGTTGCAAGCAGTAAAACTATTCCATTTTCTCTTCTGTTCGTGTGAGTTTCATTGGTGTAGTCTTGGGCCTGAACCAACAGGAAAAGCTTGCAAACGTGAAAGCTGATGTATTGGTAACTTTGATCATGTTTGACTTCTATGTGGATGCCCTGGGTAAATGGGTTTGTGAAGATGACAAATTAGTGCTGACTGTTTTGATATACTGAGTTATGAGTGCTGGCTGCGTTGAGAAGGATCATGGTGGAAATGACTGATTAGTGAAGTTGGTGTAAATAAATGCCAAGTTTTCGTTTTCACAAGATGAAAACCTTATTCTATATTTATAGTGCTTTTCCTTGGTTCCTAATTTTAATAATATACTTAAGGTCTTATAAGTTACATTGTTTTGGGCCCATTGGTATGTTAATTATATATGCACAATCTGTAATAACCTTTTCTTCATCTTGCTTTAAGTAAATAGCATTATCTTTTAAGTAAATATCATGTTGCTTTCAATTGTTACTGTTTTAATTATTTAAGCAAATAGCATTATCTTTTAAGTAAAAATTTTGTTGCTTTCAATTGTTATTGTTTTAATTATAATATTTTATCCACTGAGATGAAACATAACCTAAACCGAACCATTCCAAATAGCGGGGTCAAATTTCTGGTTTTCATATTATATTAAATGGTTAAATTTATATTTGCAGATACATTATATCACTTTTAGAAGAAAGATCATGACTGGGGTTGGAAAAAGTTCATGCAATTATCCAAAGTGATGGATGGGTTTGTTGATGCTGACACATTCATGATTAAAGCTAAGTCCAAGTTATCTGGTTTATAACCCTTTTCAAGCTTCATTTCTATTTCTGTAGTATCTTATAAAAAAATTCTAATCCTCATTGAACTCCCTAAACTATGGTTCATCTTTTGCTGGTACCTACTTTAATTATTTTATGTAACTTATTGGTATTTATTATAATGTTTCGTATTCGAGTATTTTTGTTATGGAAACAGTAGCTGGTCCAACGACTACTTAAATATCTTTTGTAACTTCTTTCAAAACGTGTTTATATCATTGGCATTTTTTAAATGATTACGCATTAGAGTATCTTTTCTAATGGAAATAGAATAGTAGTTGGTCTAATTTTAGTGTAAATGTGTAATTTTGTATTATATCGAGTGCTCTCGTGTGAAATTACTATTTACCGTATACCCTAACGATGACCCAATCGCAAATATTTGTTTTGAACGGCTTAAATCACACTAAATCCATCTTCGGCGGGACTCGAACCCTTGACCTCAAGGGGAGTAACCACCTTAACTCCAATGACCCGATCTCAAATTAGAAAGCATTTTGAAGACAAAAAGAGTTTTCTTTTGATCTTTTACAAATTTGTTACTAAATATTGCTATTAGTTTTAACGTTTAATTAATATTCCTTATTCGTCATGCATTATTCATTTTAAAAAATATATTTATATTTGTGTTTAATAAAATTTAAATATCCAACCCGTGAGTATTAACGGGTGATAACCTAGTTTTTTTTATAAGGTTAATAATGTGTAACTACTGATTAATTATTCATAATTTGGTTAAAGACAAGTGAGTTAAACTGTAATTATTGAGATGTTTTTATCTAGTCTCAGGTTTAAAAGTCAACATGGCGAAATGTAGTCTTTTTGGAATTGGGGTCGGGGAGAATGAAGTTCATGCAATGGCTAACGAATTAAAGTGTAAGGTGGGGACGTTTCCGTGTAAGTATTTGGGGTTGATAGTGGGTGCAAATATGAATATTGGTAGGAATTGGGATTCGGTTGTCGAGACCTTCAAGAATAGATTATCAATTTGGAAGGCGAAACAATTGTCTTTTGGGGGTTGGGGAACTCTCATCAAGTCGGTACTAAATTCCTTGCCCACCTATTTCTTTTCTTTATATAGAGCTCCTGAAAATGTATTAGAAACTTTGGATCGGTTGAGGCGTGTGTTCTTTTGGGGCGGGTCGGACGAAAAGGCAAAATTAAATTGGGTGGCGTGGCAAAGGGTAATCGCACCGGTTGAGTATGGTGGACTCAGGTTTGGGTCGTTACGAGATGCGAATTTGGCCATGTTGGCCAAATGGTGGTGGCGATATAAAATTGATGAAAACGGGCTATGGAGGAGAGTTATATGGGCTATACATCATAACTCTAGAGATTGGAACATTATTCCTATCAAGCTTTCATCACCCGGACCGTGGAAACAAGTGGCTAAGGCAAACGACGAGGTGGAAAGAAGGGGAGTGGATATCCAAAGGTCCTTCAAAGGGAGGGTTGGTAACGGCATGAACATTTTGTTTTGGCTGGATAGATGGGTCACCGAAGAACCATTATACATGCTATTCCCTTCTCTGTTTAGATTAGAGAAACATAAATTTGCTACAGTTAGGGACCAGGTTTGCGCGGCTGGGTCGGAATGGGTTTGGGATTGGAAAAGGAGGCCGTCGGAAGGTGATGAAACGGGTGACTTTCAGCAGCTTTTGACTCTACTAGATCAGCCGAATTTGACGAGTGGGCCGACCCAGTGGATGTGGAACTTAGACGGGGCAGATTACTTTTCAGTGCAGAGTATTAAATCTGCTCTGAAAAGGCAGCAGCATATTCCGTTGCCATACGTTCTGAAACGTAATAATTGGGTGCCAAAGAAGGTAGAGATCTTAGCGTGGCGGGCTGAAATGGAGAGACTTCCAACCAAATGTGCTTTGACGCGTCGCAACATTATGGTGGGCTCCACCTTATGTACAATATGTGGTGAGTCAAACGAAACGGCTGAGCATTTGTTCGTTTCGTGTGGCTTTGCTCAGGCTCTATGGCAAGCAGTCTCTATGTGGCTTAAGGTTCCACCTATTTTTGCGTTTGGATTAAAAGATATATTGGAGGGTCATAACTTTGTGGGGGCGTCGCCGAAGTCAAAAAAAGCGGTGCATGCTGTGTGCTTATCGGTGATGTGGTGTGTATGGAAAGCTCGGAACGAATTGGTTTTTAACCAGACTCGTTGGTCGTTGCAGAAGGTGGTAGGAGACGTAAAGGCTTTCTATGGGTCAAGGCTAGATCAAAACAGGTTGGACTCGACTGGAATATATGGCATGGGTTCAATGTGCACAAAGTGGGCTGGTAATCTTGAATGCTCATATTTTGTTGTATTGCTGTAATTTCACTATGGAATATGTGGCTAGTAATCTCTCTGGCCTTTAGTAAGTAATAAAATATTTTGTTGATCGTTCAAAAAAAAAAAAAAAAAAACAGATGAACGGATTAAAGTGTAATTAATGCCTGAAAGATCAATTTAGCTTCATTTTAGGGTTCTAGCTTATGCATTAAAGTAAAAACAAATTCTTAATTATTGGGTATCTTAAAAGGCTATCCCCTTATATTATAATATATAGTATAGATATAATGATGTGATAATTGTTACTTTATAAGACAACTAATACTAAACAAGATATAAAATGTTATAAAAATATATAAAATATCATTTAGTAGACATAAATCAATATTACAGTGATAACAATATAATCTATATTATTTAAGTCTTATAAAAATATATACAAATTCAAATATAAACAAAACCGATACACGAAGGGCATTTACTCAAAGTATTAAATAAGACTTTAACTTTTCAAGTGGTAAGATATAATTTCTCAACTGAACGAAAAAAGACATAGTATAGTGGTAAAATATGAAAATCTGTTTTTTTCTTTTAAAATAAACCAACAAACTGATACATGAAGTCTTCATAGTAGGTGACCGAACAGTACAAAGAGACTTCCATAAACATCTCCTAGGTTTCAGCAAATTGTATACACAGTGGCGGATCTAGGATTCCGACCAAGCGGTAACGTTTTATAAATAAGCGGTAACGAAATCGAAAAAACGTCAAATTTTTCCAAAATTTACACTAAAAACTTCAAAAATTTTCCGACCAAGCGGTAGCGGAGGCTACCCCTTGTTCCATAATACATCCGCCCCTGTGTATACAAGATACCATTTCAATAAGTGTCACAAAATTCCAAAGGACATGTGACTGGTTTCCGTGTTATGATCATGGTTGCAAAAGTCGCTAGGCGCTCCCTAGTTGGTCGAGTGGGGAGTTGAGAGTACTCGGCCTAGGGTGAAAGTACTCGGACATGCTAAATTATAAAGAAAATTAGTTTTCGGAAGTTAAATATATGCTAAATAACATAAATTTAATAATAATTATAACAAAATACGTGAAAATGATATTCATTCTATAATATAATAGATATAGAAATTATGTTTTATTTATTTTTAAGTCAAATTCGACGTGAGTTGGCCTACTAGATCCGATTTTGACCGCTGCTGACCGTGTTTTGTCAATTCCGAGTAATTAGGCGGAGTTGAAGAAAGTTGTATCCGCAACCTACCTTGGAGCGATTACTCAGAGAGTACTTGGACTTAGAAACCTTATTTTACAACCATGGTTATGACATTATCATTATCTTCTCTCAATTTAAAATATATTATATTATATGTGAAGTATCAATTTAAATAGAAAAAAAAAGTGTGTCGTCAATATGTGATGTATCACGTCATTGTCAACAAGGTTAAAAGAAAAGTAGGAACCGGTAGTATTAGAAAGACAAATGGTATTGGAGACTGGGAGATGTTGAAAAATCCGATTCCTCTTTCAAGTATAGGCCCGACCCGACCAGTCTTGGAGAATTACCATTTCACCCCTAAAATGCGCTCAGAATAGGCCTAATTTAGAGGTAAAATGGTAATTAACCATTTTAAAAAGATTCTGCTGAAATGGTTAATTACCATTTTACCCCTGAATGAGGCCTATACCGGGGCATTTTAGGGGTAAAATGGTAATTCTTTAAATCCTTTTAAATATTCAAAATTTAATCAACAAAAAGTTGCCGCTCAAAATATACGTACCGTCTAGGGCTGTACTAGGCGTCTAGTATTTTTAAGTTACCTTTATACCCCTGAATGAGGCCTATACCGGGGAATATCAAGGGTAAAACGGTAATTCTTTAAATCCCTTTTAAATATTCAAAATTTAAACAAGAGAAAGTTGCCGCTCAACATAGGCGACCAGTCTAGGTCTAGACGAGGTGTCTGCTTTTTGTAAAATTACTTTCATACCCATGACTTAAGATTATACTGGGGCCATTTCGGGGGTAAAATGGTAAATCTTCAAGTCCCTTTTAAATGTTCAAAATTTAATCAAAACAAATTTGCCGCTCAATATATACGTCCAGTCTAGGCCTATATAAGGCGTCTGGTTTTGGTAAATGACCTTTATACCCCTGAATTATGACCATACTGAGGGCATTTCAGGGGTAAAATGGTCTTTTGGATTATCATAGACGTCCATTCTAGGTTGTACGAGGCATATATGTTTATTTTTTTTGTAATTAAATTGTTTTATGCAATTGTAATTATAAAAAAAAATATAGAAATTAATACAAAAAATCTTATTAATTACAAAAATCATTCTTCCTTATCACTGTCGATGTAATTAAGACTCGGGTTTGAGTTTGGTGACGGATTCATTACCGATGTATGTCATTCTAGACGGGGCATGTACATATCTTCCCATTGTCCCGCATGAGGTCTTCGGTGTGTCAACCATAGCCCGTTTATTGTTGGCATTGAATAATCCCCTTCCAGCTTAACATGTATGAAGTGGTTATCGTTAACATGTGCAAGCATTATGAATAGTGGTTGTCGATCAGCCAGAGGACTTAATATCGGGAAGAAAGTGGAACTCCCATCGATGCTTAACAGGTGCACCCCGATACCATACCTTTGTGCAATAAGAAGCCTTGCGTGAGGGAAGTCCATCCAGTGACTCGGGGGATAACCGGACACTGAATCCCAAATTAGGCCCTCACGATGCCAGTTAAAATATCCTCCATCCCATGCTTCATATATTGGCAACCAGGTAGATTCGTTCTGATCCATTTCTTGGGCAAGGTTTCTTTGAATGTGCCCCGATAAACGTTCTCCCATACCTAAGCCCACAGCCACAGACCGAAACCCACAATGATCGTCCGGCCTCACATCTTGTATGCACGAGATGTGCGGGTGAAACACTGACGGAAGGGCAGACTTAAACTGTTTGATGATTGTCATGTTCTCGTCCCCAATTATTAATGGAAAACCGTTATCATCTCGTATCTCTTTATTTTTAGAACTCGTTGAACGGCTTAGGCCCGCTTTGGGTTTTTAAGACCTTATAACCGACTGTTGAGAGGCTTGTGACGGAACGTACGATCTGTGGCGAGGGTAATCGTATTTACTTTGTCGGGAACCTTCAAAGCACGTGTATTCATCACCGAAGGAGCTTCTCCTCAGTTCTTCGTTTATACGAGCGGCCTCGTCCAACCTTTGTTGTACTTGCTTTGTTGTTGGTTGGCCACGAGTATTTTGTTGGACAACCGATGGTTTCTTGGTAGATTTGGTTGGAGTCAACACCGCTTTAATCTTTGACAACAAGCTTTTTTTCTGAGTAGGGGGTGCAACTCTAATTGTTGTCTAACAATATTGAGCTCTTCGACCACGTCAACGTCATCATCTATCAATTTACAAGGTTGGAAGTTAAGCTTCTGCCAGAAGACGTCTATGTCTTCGAGTTGAATCAGACGCTCTGCATGGTTAAAAACAATATTGTTTAAGCCACATGATTAACAAACACATATCACACAAGTGTTGTACGTTTAACAATTGTTACCTGCACGTAGGTACTTTTCCAACCTACAAGCACACAACAACCCACAGTTGTACCACATCTGGAAACCACATGATGAATGATAGCGCTGCAAGACATCTAGTTCCTAAGTAGCTTTCCACTCAACAACA
Source organism: Helianthus tuberosus (assembly GCA_030545235.1). NCBI lineage: Eukaryota > Viridiplantae > Streptophyta > Magnoliopsida > Asterales > Asteraceae > Helianthus > Helianthus tuberosus. The sequence goes on along the minus strand of JARYGA010060400.1, from coordinate 658 downwards.
GTCAAGGGCTGTATGGGAAACTTTTCCACATAGGTGGTCAAACAACGGGTTTCTGTGGTGGTTCATTATTTTTTCGATGCTTTCTCGAAAACTCCTCCTTATTTCACTGTACTGTGTTTCAACTATATCCTGGACACAACCAACTATACGGTCAGCGAGCTCCTATCTAGGACGTATCTCTTTAAGTTAGCGTGTTGGCTCTCAACTCTGTTTGTGGTACGGTTACCAAAGTTGCGACTCCTATCAGTCCATGCAAAGACGAACATTTCCTTATAATCTTTCAGCCAATTATCATAAACATACTTGAAGACCCCTAAAAAGTAAAAATAATTTATTAAATGTACATAGGTGAGTCATATGTTATTAAAAAAACTTACTTGAACGTTTGCACTCCACAAGTCGCTTTTGCAGGTTGCGCAAGTGGTACTCCTATATGGGTACTGATGGAGACTCACACAATGGCCCCCAAAATAACAGATTTTTTTGCCAATCTTCTTCTGTGAAGGCACTCTTGCAGTGTTTCATAATATTCTGTTGTATATGAAAACTGCAGAGAAGCCTGGAGGCGTTTGGAAAATACTTTAGCACACGCGCTCATTAGGGCCAGGTCTATATCCGTTACAATCACACGTGGCTCCATACATTCATCCAACATTGA